>VYYI01000556.1:0-29332 GCA_021029175.1 Bilobella aurantiaca
AATGTTTCGTATCTGAGAAACGTAAGTAGATGTAAGCTAAAAGATACAAAAAAAAATTAAGAACAGTTTATACCTTATTTTCTACAAGAACGTATTTCTAGTTAACAAAAATTACAAAATAGAAATTTCGAAATTGGAGAAAGCAAGATTTGCCCAAATTTTTTGAGAATGCGGAAATGGACATGAAGTACATTGATTAAAAAACCTGTAACTAAAAAAAGACATCTAGAAAAGATCTATTGAAAGTTACCAAAATATTTTTTAAACTATTTGAACAGTAGCCCAAGCATTAAACGTGACTTTCTTATTTTGTTTCTTTTTCACTTTGTTTCCCACTTCCGGTTGTGTCCACATTCCATTTAGCTTCGGCATCAAGTTTTCTCGAAAATTTTGCTTGACTCGCTGTGACAGATTCGCCCAAACGCCAGGATTGTACCCTCCTGAGTCACGGAGCAATATTTTGGCAGTACCCTTCCCAGTGAGGTGACTCAGCGTTGACGTCTTGGACACGCCACGGCGAAACGACTTGGGCGTGAGGAGAGCCGCCCTGTGATTGGTCAACGGAGCCCCTTGCTGTGTACTTGAGTGATGCTTCCTCACTTCGGAAATCTCGGCCCAGGCCGAGAAGGGAACGAGGAGTTGGCGGCCATTGGCGCTGGCCCACGTAAAGTACTCAGTCCCACCGTTGGCACTTCCCACGGCGTGGGAGGGTACAAAGTTCAATGACCTTTGATACGGAGCAAAAGTCGAAGACGTCCGGCCCATGACCTGGTACATGTAGGACTCTTTGGGATAACTGCTCTTGGGGGCACTTAAACTTTCATTTTTTAAGGGAACCAGTAAATATGGTTTCGAGCCCTTATGTTTTCCAGACCCGAAGGGGAATTTCCGTTGAGGAATCGATGAAGCCCGAATCCGGGTCACTTGACTCTCGTCATCGGAATCAGCGTCAGAGTCGGAATCAGGCATAAGCGTTATTTCGCTACGCTGCTCTTCCACATCAGCCTCATTTTCATCTCTCCCTTCCTTCCGGCTCGCAGCGCTGCCAAAGTATTGTCGTTGAAATGACAGAGTATTGAAATTTCTAGGCATGGTTCCCAGCGATTTTGGAGACATGTCAAGAGAGAATTCGCTGAAATTAAATGCACTTAAAATCTTGGCCCTTGGCAAGTCTTCAAGGGACTTGGAGTCTTGCATAGAGAAGACTTGCGGCCTTGAATTTGTTTCCGGGAGAACTTCAGTAGGCTGTATCGACGGAAGGGAAATGTAGCGCTGATCGTCATTTGTCAGCGTTGATGACAAGACAGAACAAGTTCGAGGTGGTGGCGGTGGTGGAGCCGAAGAAGGTGGAGTTGGTGGCAGCACAAGTTTCCCACCAGGGGGCGGATTCGTACTCAGCTTGTATTTTACCGGCTTGACTTTGAGCCGTACTTCCCGATACTTCTGGAAAAGCTCTTCAGCTTCCGAGCGCGAACGGAAGGAGGTGATGAGTGCCACCATTTTGGAACAGTGGCGAACCACCCAGACGAGCGTCGAGGGGTGGAGCGTGTCAGCATGGCAGAAAAGTACGTCTTGGATTGGATAAGACTGGAAGGAATGGAGATTGGGAAGGGGTTCCCAGGCAGGGGGTGACCTCTCTCCGGACGAAAATTCGTCCGAATCCGAGCCGTTTCCAGACGACGAATTGGAATCGTCCAGAAATGCCTGGATGTTGGACGCACTGGAAATGCTCGTGTTGTCCGTCGAGGTCATTGACGACAGGGACGAAAGCTGCGTCGAATTGCCACTGTCACTCTCCTTACCCTTGGACACCTCAAGCTCCTCCATGAGGTCAGATAGGTCAAGTCCCCCGGAAGCTCCCTCCTGGAGCTTAATGGACCGAAGGGACTCCGAGTCGGACTCGAACCCTTCATCACGTGACCGGAATCCGGGTGCCGTGAGCTTGAGGCCGCGTTCCGAACAATCAACAGAATACCTTGAATGAAAGAAAATTAGATCGTGATTTGGGTCTCCCATCATAATCTCCCTGTGAACCTATCATTATTTTCCAGCCAGAGACCCAGAGCACTTTTTTCTCATCTTCAAAGATTCACCCACTTAAGTACCCTCAAGTGTATCAAAATCAAGGTAAGCACAAAAAGGCAACAGGTAATCATAATCTGAACTTGAGAGACTTCTACCCTTAATAGCATATTTTAATCTGTCTGGTGTTCCATTGCCTCAGGGGAAAAATTGCATTGCTTTAGTTGAGAAAAAAAGAAAACATACAAAGAAGATGCGTTTCAATTCTTTTCAAAACTTGATCCTCACCACCATGCTTTAAAAACGCTTTATATTATTATGAAGCAGAGGTTAAAGGAGCCCTATTTAATAGGAAATGTGCCTGGGGGACTCGCATTACAATTTAGGAAGTGTAATTGACGCCCGCACCCTTTAGTTTAATTTCCATTCCAATACAGGGTGTTTACACATTTTTTATAGCCGGAGAAAGTAAAAAAGAAATACTGCTCACTTCTCATTTGACTTTCAAAAATTTTAAAATTTATGTCTATAAAATTAGTCAAAAAATGTTTTTACTTGATTCCATCATGGAACTTGAGCTGCTTCCCCACTTCTGAGCATTGATACCTCTGCAAAAGTGTACTGACAAGATTTGCAAGTACTTCCGATCGAATAGCACCGTCCAATTGCACTTTCCCGAGAAGATAGCCCGTAAAGCTTCCCATTTTAAACTGAAATTAGAACAACAATTTGAAAATTTAAAAAATTAGTCTCGCATGAATTCAGACAAAAAATTGCATATTATTTTAACCCATAAAGAAAGTCGGTAATTAGGGGGGTCCATCTTGTAATTTTGACAATTTTCTCTCAATTGAAAATAAAACGATTTTCATCCCTGTTCTGCCACGAACAGATGAAGTGCATTTCGTGTGTGCAGATGAAGTAGGACCTATCTTGTTGGCTCATCATATCCAACACATGACATGACAACGATATTAATTTTGCAACCTCATCATCACATCACCTAGAAATCAAAATCTTAGCACTTTAAATCTGCTGCAGAAGATGCTCTCAGTCAGCTAAGCACATACATTAATCCTTTTGCTCTGTTGGGAAATTGAAGATGAAACAGTAAAAGATGAGTCTGCTTTAGTTAATTTGGCAAGGCAAAAGATTATGGACCAAAGATGCTGCTGCTGCAAATGATACTCTGCCAAAACAGGATTCAAAAAGAGGAGTTCATATCCATTTCGCAGAAAATTAGTTAATCCATACAAAGATCAATCGAGTTACGTCAAAGTCCTGTTTGCTCTAATTTTTCAAATGGAAAAATCCTTTGCTCCACGGAACAAGTCGGCCTTCATTAAGGGAGCAAATGATCTTGTAAGATCCGTTAGGTTCTGCTGTGCCTCTGACAAGGAGCAATTACGTAACGCAAGCTTTGCAATGAGGCCATTTTATCCACACTTAATCCTCGATTCTGATTAGTTAGGAAAGGGCCCTTAGTCACAGATGAGGGCCCTTTTCAAGTCAGAAGTCAGCAACGTTTGCAAATAGATGATCAGCCTAGCGCGAAAAAAACGAAATGTAACGTGCGTAGAGGCTTTTATTCCGGATCAATTCCCATTGGGATTACTTAACACTGACCCAACGCATCCCTACAATTTTAAAATTATACAATTGTTATGTGTTCGGACTTTATGACTTAAGGAGGAGATCAGAATTTTCCATATTTAGAAAACAATGCTAACATGGCTCTTTTCAAAATTTAAAAATCAAATTGAATTCTGAAAAAAACCCTAACTTGACTTTATTTAAAGTTACGGATTGCAGCATTTCTTGTTAACATACTTTTTATAGGCTTTTAATGATTTTACTGAAATTAGGTTGATTTTGAAAAAAAAAACTAGAGCGTAGTTTAGTTTACCTCATTATTGATCACCATTCGATTATGGAACCAATCATACCTTGCCTCATGGTTTTTACAAAATGTCGAACCTTGCCTTGAATTTCTTAATTATTTTAATTGTCGAACTAAAGTGGACCAACACTGCTCCAATTAAGGGTAAGCTTCATTAACCTTAAAGAATGTTTTAATTGGTCTAGAAAACAAAAATGAGCAATGGTGAAATATGATTCAAAGGTGAATTCTGGAGCATTGAAAATGGAGCTAAAAGTTGAAAACGGAAACTCCTTGAATTTATATTAAATTCACAATTAAGTTATGCAATTAATAAGTCGTGAGCCTTTGGTTAAATTGGGTAACATTTTTTTTTACAAATTTATAATTCTCTAATTGTCAATTATTTTGAATGTTCAATACTTGAAAGCTGTCAACAAGATGTTAAAATTAACTATTTTTTTTGTTAGAAGTCGATCACTTTTTTTTTCAGAAAAGTCGCATATCAGTTACAAGCTTATCCAGTTCTGCAATTTCAACAAAACAGCTTATTCTAGTCAACATGTCCAAAATTGCAAAACAAAACAAACATTGTTCTACTTATGAATACTATTTCGACAAAAATGAACAAATTCAAGAATTTCCAAAAACATCTTGCGTTCTAAGGATAATAAGAAGAGCTGCGCAGTATTTCTTTATTCGAACTTGAAGCAAGGCAACTATTTTTTTTCGTAATAAAAGCCCGTTGATTCTTTTAAAATGACTTGATAAAAACGTTTTTTTAATGTTAAAAAGTGTACCAAAACATTACTTACGCCGTAATTCTTAGATCCAAATTTAAAGCACTTCCTTAACGGCGGCCATTTTGCCCTTATTCCCAGTCACCAAAATAGTTTGAATTATTCTTAATTTTTTAAATTTATCACTTCTGCTTCACTCGGAGCTATTGTTCGGCCAAGGGCTTTACACACTAAAAAAAAGTGATTCCCGCAAGTAGGACACAATGGATGGCACTTAAACTTCCATTTCCCGTGGCCCCTTAATGGCACGCTGTCTCCTCTAATTTTGAATTCAGCGTCAGGTCCCTTCCAAGGGCCCACTCATAATTTAGTACCTTTTTCCCCAAAGTCTCACATAAGTCCTTTTTCAACACAAAAGACAAAAGTCCTTCAGAATAATTTAGTGCACTTGGCAGCCAAAAGTCCAGTCACCTCACCTGCCTTTTTGACACACAGACACAAATTAGAATCAAAAGGTGAAAAAGTTGGATGCTCCCTGCCAGGCTAGATATGCCAAGAATTTTTTGGTGGAGATGAACATGCTTGAGCTTTAAAGATCTCTAAAGAAAAAAACGTGTTGGATGATGAGGACTTAAGCCTTAGAAACTGGCTTTGTCCGACTGGCCTAACCGGCCAAAAAATGCCACTAAAAATTAAGCGAAGAGCAACAAACAAGATCTGACGACGGCCAATTTTCACCTGTTCAAGAACTAAGCACCTTCTGAGCCGAGTGGATCAGGTAAAATGCACAAGATTGCAATGCAGCCTCCAAAAATTTTCATCACATCCCAAGATGCTGCGAGAGTGATCTCTGCCGAATGGCCGTCCTAGGCTTCATGTGTGTTACCACCAAATTGCAGTGGATCGGCCCCTTGATTTTAAGCACTTTTCAACCTACGGGTTGAACATTTGGCTGACCAGGAGTCATTTGTTATTTTGCTTTTAAATCTTCCCTACGACTTTGTGGTTACATCTTGCAGGACGCTACAGCAGGTCTTACAACTACTGATCTCATTTCCATGAGCATTCAAAAGTAGGCTACCTCGCTGAATACTGAGCTGATCATTAGAACCTGAATTTATGGGTTTTTCTGGCCACATCGAGGCGAGTTTTGCGGGGAATAAAAAAAAGACAACAATTGGATTTTGATTCCTTTGCGTTGAGAATCCTAATGGAAATGAGGGTACTTGGGATTTATGACTTTTAAAAATGAAATTGAACTCATTTCCGATTCCTCGTAAACCAAGAAATGTGAGAAGACAAGTGCCATTTTTACTTGTCAAAATTTCGAGGAGAAAAGAATTGAAGGGTTTACTTTTGATTTTCATTTTTTCAATTCTACTTTCTAAAAAAAAGTTTACATTTGTTCGACTGATTGAAGGTAGAAAAAAAAATCAATTGGAAATTAGATCAATGCGCAGTACGGCCTGTGCCGTTTTGTACTGAATATGAAAGGATACGAAAAGGAAATTGGAAATTTCAGGTAACTTAATTAGGGAATCAATTGATTTTCGAAACTCGAGGGGAGCACACACCTTTCACGAGTCAATAGCCATCGGACTTGTATTCATTCAAGACGAAAAAAAAATCAGACCTAAATTTTTTTTTAAAGATGGAACTTCATTGTCTCTGAAAAAAATAGCATCTCAAGCCAGTGAAGAGCAATTAAAACATAATGAAGCGAAACGGAAAACTTTTCTGATTGGTCCCTCAGATTCGGTCCAAATTATTTAAACCGCAAGGCATTTGGCACGAAGAGAAAAACGTTCATTGGAAAGCGTTTTTTGTTTACCGCCAATCCGTCTTCCCTCTAAGCCTTCTGGGATTGCTAACCCTAATTTTTGCGCGGCGCAGATTGCCAAATGACCAAATAATTTGTTCTTAAGATGAAATGAAGCGCCATATTTTGCAAAGTGGTGGCAGGAGGGGGAAAGATGATGCAAATTTGCAAATATTGTAAAGCGTCGTCCTTTCCTCTAAGCCTTACTTTGACATAAATTAGCACTTGGGTGACGGGATGAGGCTGCCATCAACATGCTCTACAAACCTATCTTCTTTAGCTAATAATTTAAATAGGGTGCAGAAGCGCAGGAGGGAGTTAATTGGCACAAACGCAGAATTTTGACGGCTTTTTTGGTCTACCTTGGCAGGTGAGGTGAGGTGATAATTAGGGAGCCGTCAGTAGTTCTGCCGAAAATAACTTTATCATTTTGTGTGAGTGGTACTTAAGGCCCTTCAGATTTCGGCACTTTTAATTTCAGGTCGAGAGTCCTTTAGTTCTAATTATGAATGAAAATTAACTTTTCTCTTTTTTAAGAAGTCGTTTTCTCAATTCACCTTCTAATCAGTCTGTCGTGCTACGGCTACTTTGAATTTCACAGTTTGCTAAAGATGTCTTTATGAACAATGTAATAGAAAGCACATAAGAAAAAGCCTTTAATTACTTAAAAACTGTCAAGTTCAATTCTGCAATTTAGCAAACTTCCCATTTTTACTTTAGCTAATTCCACATTCCAAATTTAGATTTCATGCTTTTCAACTATGATTCCTAACCGGTAAATTAAGTTATTTTTTTCAATCATTCATAGCCAAAAAAGCCATGAAGTGGGTACTTCATAAATAATAAAGGAAGGGAATCAATTGTAGTCAAAGGCCTTTCCGGGCTAGTTTGGCTAGTCTTAAAACTTATGAAAACAAAACTAGTTTCCGCTATCGCTTATTCGCTATCCAGTATTTTAAATTTATTAAATTTAAAACGTATTAACGCTTCTTTTTGGCTTGTTTCAAGAGAGATTTTTTGCAAAATTTTATCAACATATTCCTATAATAAACGCAGTCAATGGTTTGCGAGGGTATCGTTTTTTTTAAGCACACAAAATTGACGTGGTTGTGATGAACCTGATTTCTTTAAATATCTCTTATAATAATTGTAATAAGAAAATTTTGTAGTAGGCAAATGTGGTTCACTTTGACGTGTCTGTGGAGGTTGTGCGGTGAAATTAAAGGGAAACTTGACATTAAGTGGATGTAATTTTGTGAGGGGCCTTTGGAGAGGGCCCTTTGCCTTACTTTTGGGCCTTGGTGGGTCTACGTGACCATTAGGTGGTCCCACCCTGTTGGCCATTAAGTGCATAAAAGTCAATTCGGCCTCAAGAGTTCAAGTTTGCATTTGCAATGGCAGGGGGATGGAGGGATGAGGGATGAATAAAATCAAGATTCATTTGACCAAAGGGCTACAAATCTTTAGATGGAAGGGAACGTCGTGCTAAAATGAAACAAAAAAGCTGTCCTGCCAGTTTCTTGCACTGTAATTGTTGTTTGGCTCAGGTGTAAGACGATGTAGAGATGTATTAGAAGACGATGTTAATAAATATGTGTTATTGGAATAGTAGGACACCATGCTAATGCTACCCAAAATCTACTGCTCACGGAGGGAACAAATTACTTTCTTCCCAAAACCTTTTGTAATGTAACATGTCCAAAATTTCAGTCAAGGGTGGGGGTGAGAAAATGTAATGTTTTAAAAGCGGTGCTTTTTTTTTATGTTAATGGAATACTCCAAAACAAATTATTTACATAAGACTGCCGATAATTGATACATAAAAAACAACAATATTTACTAAAAGTCAAATGAAAATAAAAAAGTAGGTTTTATTTTCTGCAAGATTTTGCGTCTGTGATGATCTAAAATTGAGTACTGAATGGAATAAAATAACCTTTATTTGGAAAACCTTAGCTGGATGATGAGCCGCAAAATTCTGCAAATTTTTTACAGTAAATTATGGTTATATAAACTATTTTAAGTTAGAAAAAATTTTTATTATCAATTATTACTACGTTTTGAACAAATTTTGAATGAAAAAAATAGGGGGTAGAAAATGCCGTCGTTTACACTACTTCTCGACCTTTCAACTTAACCTTGCAATTTACCTTGAAGGAAATTGTCAACAACAGTCTATATTCAGAAAATGCCTTGAAATGAAGCAATCGTAAAATTCAAGCTCAGTTCGCTTCCGTTTGCTCTCACTTGATCTATCTTAAGTACTCTTGTGTGCTACAATTGTATTGAAATTAATGTCTCATAAGGTTTAAAATGCTGAAAACTTAATTTTAATCCACGCGAAAAATATATTAGGCTCAGTGCTCCAATTTTTTAAGTCCACGAAATTATTTAAAAGGCTCGGAGCCCTTCGAACGCTGAAATTAAAAGAGAAAATGGACAACGTCCCCTTAATGACGCTTTAATCGATAAGCTGAGGTGCATTGACAGAAGAACGCCGGGAATCCACAACAATTCATTTCCTCTTCGAAATGAATTCGTTTTTGTCTCGACGCATTGTCATCTGAAAAGGTCTGTTTTTGTGCCTTGAGCGGAGATCTCCTTTGGGAGGCTAACAATAGAAACTAGCTCAAGCCTAGCGACGGACGAAGTGAGTGACCGAGGGACGGAAGGGACTTAGCGCAATCAAAGTGCTAATTAGTCACGAAGTCACAGGGCCTAATTGCTCCTCATCCGTGGCCAAACCAACACCAACCACCACCACCACCAAAGTCACCTTTAGCACCTCCGCAATTCAAAGAAAATTCCCCAAAATCCACGGTGACAGGCATGGAGGGGTGCTAAGAGGTGAGTGAGCTCGTCACCCACACTTAATTTCCTTTTTTTGCATTTCTAAATTGGGCTTCAAAGTAACCGTGGTCAATTCCAAGGAAGTTGTCGTTTCCTTCTTCGTCTTCAATCAGCTTGTTCCTTGGGGAAATTACATAAAGTTGCCAAAATTGGAAGCATTTTCTTGTCATCAAACATCGTCACATAATAATTTTGCAGAAAAGAAAATGGAAAACAGGATTTTTTTTATTCCTTTCAGAAATCAGAAAACCGTTCGATTTGCCTCCGAAACTGTCAAAATATAAAAAAAAATCCACAATTTTAACAGTCGTTCTATGATGTTTAAATAAGGGAGATACAATTAAATTTAGATAAAAACATTACGAGAAAACGAAACAAAATAGTTGGAAACTAGGTAATCAAGCCCGTCCTGAGACGGGAGTATCCCTGCTCAGGCATAATTGCCTCAGTTTCTAATTTCTCAATTTAGCCGTTAGTTATTTGTCAAGAAACTTGAATTAATAATATTGTAATTGGAATCACAATTTGAATTTGAACAATTTCAATTGGACTTGAAAAATTTGCCATTCAAGTGACTCATTCATGTATTGCATATGAATAAATATGCATTGCATATGAATAAATATGCATTGCATATGAATAAATATGCATTGGATATGATAAATATGTATTGAATATTAAGATGTATGCATTGCATACGAACAAATATGCAATGCATATTTGGGGAACTACGAAGTAATATGCAGCCCCACTCCGACCCATTGACATACAGAGGCGCGGATTTTGTTTTATATTATTTAGTTTTACTTTTTCTCAGACTAGCCATAAGAGCTTGTCCAAAGACATAGGGAGCCCTTAAGGTATATGCTCTTAAATTTGCTAGGCCATAATTACCAGTTTAGTTGTTTTTTACCTTAATTTTTTTTTTATTAATTTTCTGAGATATAGGTAAGAATTGGTAGTTGAAGTCTAATGAATTTACAAGTTCATTTCTCACAAGAAGGAATTGTCTGGCTATACCTGAACAGTGATTCTAAATTTCACGATAATTTGGACTTTTCCTTTAAAGTTTTCAAAAATTAAGATCCTCATAATTATTCAGTGAATTTCTACTTATTTGTAAAAATTAAAATGAAAAATGAAACTAAAAAAAATTCAACTACTATTTCTCAAAGTACTTGCTAAGATTTGTCGACAACAGAAGGAGCATTTCATAAGTTTTATATTAGTCTTTCAACATTTGAAACATTCGCGTTGACATCAGAAAGGAAATTATTATGTAGTTAGCATCTAAATCTTACAGATCTCGCTCCTTAACGTTACTTTTGCATTACGTTCATTGACTCCTTATGAGACACATTTATAGCTTGTTAGCAAAATAAATGCGACAAGCGTGTCATCCTCAGTAATTCATTACCTGTTATTTCTACATCGTATCGTATCTATGACCGGTCAAGGATATAACTCCTCAAAATCCAATTTGTAATTGTCAAACGAGTCTTTCATTCTTCTATTATCGCCGCCGTATAATCTCTTGCATTATAATTTTCTTGAAGTAATGAATTAACTGATTTAAAAAAATATAGTGGTTGGAAGACTGATTGATTTCAGCAGTCAGCACTTCGGTACTTTAGCCAATCTTTGCTAAAAGATACCACGTGAAACAAAGATTGAAGTCTGTTTGGAGAAAGTTGAGTGTTTTGGCGTTACTTTGAAGTGTCCCGCATCTCTAATCAATTTAGGTATCATCTGTCACAGATTGATGGATCCTTCTAATTAATAGGAATAGCAACAGGGTGTCCGAGGGTACTTAAAGGCCCTCTAATCGGCTGCTGAAATCGTTACCCTTCATTAGAAATCGCGAACCACGTGCTCCCACCTGTACAGGTTAAGGAGATGAGGGAAGTTTATAATTGAGGAAGGAAAGGTAATCTTGGAGTGTTTGCGCATAAGAAGCTCGAGACGTGGATACGGGTCATTAGAAATTAAATGGGAATAATTAAGGAGTATATGAAAGTAGCGGAAGGTGTTAAGTGTAATAACTTCTTATTTGCAAATCCATTCATGCTCGTGCTCTCTGTAGCTTTATGCCGACTTAAAGCAAGAGATCCCATTGTGAAAGTTGGATTTGGAAGGGCTAAATAATCGTTTCCTAAATAATTAAATGCAAAATTACCTGCATAACACGTCGGCGGTCAAATCATCCCCCCTCAAAGGTCACTTCCCATGCACAAAGTCCATTAGGCGATATCTCTCGCTTCGCAAAATTAAACGATTGTTTCAAGTGAAAGTTGTGCTCCGCACCTAATTCCTCAATTTTCTTTCAATTTGAAGCCCATTCATTTGCAAATCAACTCTGCCTAGTTTTTTAGTTTTATGCATTTCTACTGCTTTTCTGTAAATGCAAAAATGTCATCTGCAAATGCGGATAACAAGGTGACGGCTTGAGCGCCTTGGGTAAAATTATTTTCTGACTCCTGCATTCCATTTTTAATGTTTAAAATATCTTGTAATATTATTTTGTTTTGGAAAAGTATTGTAAATAATTTTGCAACCATATGTGTTTAGAACGACGGCAGAAGAAATAACTTTGTTACAAAATTCCATTAAAATTAAGCAAGTATCCCTCCGCTGTTTACAGGTTTTTCAGAAAATGAATGTAGTTTGTTATTTGTTTTCGGACAAATCAGAGTTAGAATCGAGAATCCAACGCAAAATTATACAGATTCAAGAAAATAAAATCGTACTTTTCGGCTTCGGATCACTAACGAAAAAATTTAAAGTTGACAAATTTGAAGAAGGCAATGTGCGACAATGGAAGCAAAAATTCTTCAGTTTTCGCAGGAGGTGGAGGGCAAGACTAATAAAGCCATTTCTAATCTTGTGCGCAAAAAGTTGCTAGGAAACTGACGACATTTTGAAGAATTTCACTTTTTAAATAAATTTTAAACGGGAAGCTGAAGACAATACCACTTAGGAATCCTTAGCACGCAACAGAACAACAGTTCCGACAACAAATGACAAAAATATAAAGGCAAAAAAAAGTCACAATTGTCCATTCGCGTGAGGAAATTGAATTTATTTCCACCGTTAAGTCAAGTGCCTATTAACGAACACATTTCCCTTTCATTGCCTTTTCTTTAAATGCAAATCCCATAAGAGGACAATGGACAATTACAAAAAGTCTTCCACAACCCTATAAATTATTTATTTATATTTAAATACGAATAACAGTGGGGAAGTCGTTGAAGAGGATAACCGTTCATCCTCACTTTAATGCTAATTCCTCCAAGTTTAAATTTGAGGAGCGGATACAGGCAAGTCCTTAAGTCCTCCACTACTTCCGCTCTTTTCAAATTATGCCGCATCTTTTGAAATACGCGAAACTGAGGCGTCTTTGGAAGATGTCATAAATCCCATCAATGTCACTTTTCCAACATGTCGTGACAGGTTCTCATCGCAGAGCTTTCTTTGCATAAGTTATCCATCGCCTCAGCATCACTCCTCTGCTCTGCAGCAGGAGTCAATCAATGAAATTCCCAGCGTCTCAGCGTCTCGTGAAGATGTGATGTGATCATCAGACGAGAAAATCAAAATCACATTTGTCATGCCAAATTACGAGAGGCTGCGGCAGAGTCAGCGTCTAGCGTTCAATGGACCGTGGCAATCTGCAAGAAAGAGGGCCGTGTCTCTCCTGATGGACATGACAGCCTGGCGTTAGACCACAATTTGCATTCTTACAATGTTTTGGCTGGGCGTGGCCGATGGACAGAAGTGGCTTCAAAGCTCCATCAACCAAGATTCCCATATAAAAAAAAAGGAGGTCGACTTTAAAAAAAAAACGTTTGGAATGACCATAGTAAAAAAAAAATCTGGGGAAAGTCGATTTGAAAAAATTAAAGGAAAAAAAGAAAACCAATTTTACATCTCTAGAATTTTTTTTTGGCAAAGATGACATGCCAAGGGTAAATTAAATGTGGTCAAGAGAGATCGGGTAGGTGCGCTTGAATTTATGATGGGTCCGAGTGGACACTATAATTAGAAAATGCTAATGAGAGGGTTTGTCAGAGTGTGGGAACAAAACGGTCGTAGATCTTGGAATAACCTACAAACAGAAGGGGATGATAGCACTTTTGAATTATACGGATCTCAGGCCTAGTGACACTTCGTCATCCTCTTAACATCAATCAAATATCAACCATGATGAAGCTCTCTGTATTTTTCACCATTTTTGACTTTCCCCAACGGCCCAACGCTCACTTGTTTACATAGTACACAAATACTTAACGAAAGATGACATTTACCCTACAGCATTATGTCATGGATTTTCATTCAATATTTTTATTTTAAGCTTAACAAGCCCATTCTGTGACGGAAATTGTTATGAAGTAACTTTTAGTGTAAGATTTGATCTTACTGTACATTTTCAAATTTATTTTAATTGATCTTACTTCCGATTTTCAAAAAAAAAGTTGTCATATCTTACAAAATGATCATTACATTTTTTTTTCTTTAAACGCTTTTAGCTTTAGTTAGCATGTTTAAGGTATTCTTTTGTTTAGCAATTTCAAAAGCAATATTCCAACCCCTAATCCTAAAGCCTAAATAATTGTTAAAACACAATTAATTGTACTTATACAATTTATACTTTAGTATTTGGTAATAAACATTGAAGCAAATCGCAAAGCAAGAAATATGAAGAGATTTAAGGCAAAGGAAGGTGTTAATGAAGCTTAAAAAATTAATGAATACACCTGATCGTAATTATAATTTAAATGTGACACTAAATTAAAATTATTATGGATGCTCTCCGTGCGGAAAACAAAGCCTATAATTTTTTGTATTCTTCTAAATGTCGGTGTAGGTTTACAAATTGAGGTTAATTAAATTAAGTGCCTTTGGAGGGTGGGTCGTTGAATGAGGGATGAATTGGCATTGTAGGGCCTCCATTGACACTCCTTCAGTCAATCATCACCCTCCAAAACATTTCAAATCATCTTCAATCTCCCGAACTTCACCTTCATCCACCAGATCCAAAGATAAAAATAGAACTCAATCTGTGAGGAGGTGATTTTGAGTGCTCTTTTGAATTCAAATGAAAAGACAATTGAAGGGGATGGAAGTGACAGGACTCCCCCAAGTGAGCGATGGGGTTATCGACAGGCGTTAAGGGGGCGGTGTGGAACAGAGGCTCAAGCGTCGCCTGCGACAACTAACAACGCTGCCAATTAGTAACTTAAGGATTTGCAGAAGAGAAGTGACTAATTGATTGATTGAGTATTATTTTGGAAATTGACGTCCTTTTCCACATCAGAACATCAAAATCCATCCCTTAAATCAAAAGTGTTAATTTGAAGGGATTTACATGAATTTTTATCTTTACCTCCCAAGTACCACTTCATGGTGTTAAGGGTACAAAACAAACCAAAAGTATTTTTTAAACGTTTTCCTATCAATCTTATATGTAAAGAAAAACTTTCTCTTCAAATATATTCGGCTACTTTAACAAACAACTGGTTAGGTCAGATTTATGGCTTCTCAACAATTCAATAACAAGTTTCATGTGAAAAATTTCAGGAAACTAGATCAATAAATTTCTGTTCTGCATCTGTACCATAAACAAAATTGTTTTTAAAATCAAGGCAGAGAGATTGAGACACCCGCAAAACAAATTGCTTGTGGTAAACAAATCTCTTCTTTGGGATTCTTCAAGAGGTGGTCGTAGACAGCCATCTAGGAGCATAACGATGAAGGCAAAATAACGTTATTCAACTGCATTTGCATATGCACTTTGCATACAAAAACCGTTGTGATTTTTGCTGCAGACTAGGAGATGAATGTCAGGTTGATCTTGGAAGATGCTGCTGCCGTAGCAATTTTTGACGCTTCCTCCCTTCGCCAAAAGCCTTATAAACTTCAACTTGAGAAGGGTGGAAAAAGTGTGGATTTATTGTGATTGCTTAAGTACCCACTGCCCATCCCCATAATCCCCAAATCTCCAAATTTTTCATCCCCTGAGAAACTTGTTGAAGAATCGAGGCTCGTAAGTTGGTCAAGTTGCAAATTAATCACAGTCACAGGCTTTCACAGCCGAGATTTGAATCAGTGGAAAACAAATGAATTAAAGCCACAATTAAAAATTAAGCATTTTTGATGCTCCCACGTCGTAAATGTTTCATTTCACCTCGTCTACATCACAATTACGACTCATTAAGAAGAAAAGCATCAGATGAGAAACGGGGCACTAAAGTATTTAAAACAAAAATGAATTCGCCGGAGTATGATTTCTGCGAAGATGATTCCGAATATTCATCTGAAATATTCTTTGGAAGATGTCAATTACCCATTTTGGGGTTGAAATGTTGATTTTGATGGGTGATTGAAAATTTTGATTTTGATAGGGGATGGAAATTTTGATTTGCAAGACTTAGATGTTGAATATGTGATTTAGAAGATTCCGGAGGGTTGAAATTTTTGTTTAGAATATTCCGGGGGGTTGAAAATTTAATTTAAAAAACTTGGGAGTTAGAAAATTTGCTTTGGAAGACGTCGGGGGTTGAAATTTTTTTGAAAAGTGAAAGTCGGCTCCTTTCTCCTTGAAAAGCTCTTTTGAAGGCCAATTATAAAAGCTTTTTCTGCTCTACCTGTCCGAAAGTTAAAGGACTTTGAAGATAGGTGTACTTCGCATTCGGAATGCGAGGAATGTATTTTTTTGGTAAGTGTGGGCCAAGTGTAAGTAGAATGGCTCGGAGCACTTTAAGTTGTGATGAGGGTGAACAGGTAGAAATCCACCCCATCAATCCCAGTCCATCCCCCTTGACAACCGAACCCTCGCCTCCCCATCTTCAGTAGTTCATCTCCGCTCGCCTCTGCCACTTCACCTAGACCGTGTCTCCACCACCCCGTATTTTCCGACAACTTCGTCTCCACTTGTCCAGGAAAGTCTCCAGGAGAAAGTGGAGTTGGATCAATTAAAAAGAGGAGGATCCACAGTTCCAGGTAAATCTAGACGCTAGAATAGGGGGTACAAATTTACAGGGTGTGAGGCCTGTCCTATGTGATTCAATGGCTGACCGTGGGGGTGAATTGAGTTTTTCAACCCTCATCCCCCTCCCTTCACGTCCACTACGATGGGCCTGTGCATACCTGTGTACCTCACCTGGACTTCCTCATCCTTTGGGCCTTTGGTTCAAGTGGAGTCAAGTTCATGTTAAGAAACGAGATTTTAGGAAGCTGGGCAATGGCAACAGGGCCCATGTCATCCTGCGCCGCCACTGGCGACTTACGTCCGCAAATATGGAAATTTTAATTTCTAATGAATTTTCTACCCATTTCGAGCTTTCAGTGACTACTACCAGTAATTTTGTTTTCCTATGATTCTGGAAAACGCAAATAGAGAAAATTGGTGTCAAATTGTCTTAAGATGACTCCATGGTCATTTGCTAACAGTAAGAGTTGAGGGATCGTTTCAAATTCTAATAATTGTTAATTCTAAAAGGATTAACAAATGATATTAGAATTTAGAAATAACTTTTGAAACAAACCCTTAAATCTTAAAATTAGCAAAAGAGGCAAAAGCAAAATGGGTAGTTCTAGATATCCTAAATATTAAATTTAAGATTTAAAATGATTTTTTTTACAAATACTAAAAAATGCCTTTTTTTTTAAATATGAGAATGTTCTGACAAAGTAATTTTACATTATTCAAAATGTAATTTATTATTAGAAGCAAATCAAATTCACTAAAATATGGTCATTAGATGCTTCTACTAGATTCTCCCCCCAAAGAAGTTGAACATTTAAAAAACTAAAATTTTAGAAGCTAGTGAAAATTGTTGTAATTTCTCTTATTTTGAATTTCTGTTTTTAATTTTAGGAACTGATTGACAGTGGCAATTTAACTGGAAATGCCGCTTGTTCGAAAGCCTCGAGGATGGGGTCGAAATAAGGGTCATCACAGTGAGGACGATGAGTCGACGCCAATCTGCCGGTGTCGAGTGCTGTATCTCGGCTCGGCAGTGCCCCACATCACTAAGGACGGATTACAAGGGATCCAGGAGCCCTTGAAGGAGCTTTATCCAGACACAGGGCTCTCGTCCCTTAAGGGCATTGATTCTTGGTTAAGTGTTTGGTCCAATGGACTTCTCTTAGAGAATGTGGACGAGAAAAATACAAAAATCACTCGCTTCTTCCCTATCGAGTCCCTTCACTACTGTGCCGCAGTTCGCAACGTCCTCGTTCCAGCCAATAGGGACGGCCCTTCGTCCTCCTCCAGCGAAAAAATTCAAAAATTTCTACCTCTCGACTCTCCATTTGCTCAACTGCCCAACTTGAACCACCCGCCGCTCTTCGCCTGCATCCTGCGCCGCACCACCGGAATAAAAGTCCTCGAGTGTCACGCTTTCATTTGCAAACGAGAAATGGCAGCCAATGCGCTCGTGCGGTGCTGCTTTCATGCCTACGCCGACTCGACCTACGCCAAGCAACTCGAAAATGGCGGAACGCTCGCCACCAACGGCGGCATGACCAACGGAAACGGCTACACCAATGGGAATGGAGCAATGTTCAAAGACGAGCGGCCACCAATGCAGCGCTCCGTGACACCGCTCGACTCCATCGAAAAGGTGACAGGATGGCAAGCACTAAGTCAAAATGGCGACTCGGACATCATCGTCCTTGGAAATTCAACTGACGAGGAGTTCCGAGACGGCCCGGCAAACAGCTCAACCCCAAGTCGAGACAAATTCGAATTCCGGGCCGAATTTCCAGATGACGACGAAATCTACGAGGGTAACGAAAATCATAAAATTTGGAGCGGGAACAATTCGACAATGGGGCACAACGGCGCTTCGGAATTAGTATACTTGGAGGCAGATGGAACCCTTAAATCGATTAAGTCCCACAATTCGAGGCTGTCAAGGCCCCGTCAATTCGTGTCTCCTCCACCCCCTCCCCCACCGCCCCCACAACACTTTTCATTGCTCAAATCCGCCGAGGAAGATGCTTCCTCCAAGAAGAAGATGAAGAAGAAGGCCAAAAATAAGGACAAGATGAAGAATCAGCTCCAACCGCAATACCTAATTCGGCCAGCCTCCATGATGAACCTGAGTAGTTCACAAGGTCTTCAACCAATGTTGACCACGCGGCCAGGGAGTGTCATCAATGGTCCAGTGTCCCACCGGCCGGGCAGCGCAATGTCCACGATGACCCGCCCTCGACCTCTCCATACTCAACAGCTAATACCAGTGCCACATCACCCTGGAAACGGATACGCCTACCCCCCACAACCAATCTATGGACACTTACCCCCTCAATTTGCCATATCACACCCTCAACTGGTCAATGCCTCAAAATCGAAAAAGAAGCAAAAGCAAATGCTAACTGCCGTCCCAATTTTGGCCCCCACCCCGATGCCCCTCATGGCCCATCATCATCATCCAGGGCTCCTTCACCCTATGAACGGAGGCCCTTCGCCAATGTATCACCCCCACCACCAGGACCCCCATCATCACCATGATCGAGGGATGAAGGGCCCCCCGCCAGAGATGATGATCATGTCTCAGGGCCCAGCTCAATATGCCACGATTGAGAGAGGATACCACTACCATGCGCGGCCCCTCAACGGTGAGTCGGCTACCCTGAAGTCGAATAAGAGCAAGGGGAAGAGCAGGGGGTCGAGGGAGGATCTGGAAGATCGGGAAGGGTCCCCCTTCAGCTCGGGCATTTACCGTAAGGGTCACTTGAATGAGCGGGCATTCTCCTACTCAATTCGGCAGGAACATCGGTCAAGGTCATATGGTTCTCTGGCTAATCTTCAATTTGCCAATGAGACAGGTGGGGGTCACCATCGACCTGCAGGGTCATCCCCCTCGTCGGCCGAGGGGATCAAGAAGGAGCGGGAAATCATTCAAATGGTGAGAGATTTGGACTTATCGGGGGATGAAATCGAACGGTCACACGTTCCATCCGAAATGTACCCTCTCCAGCGCAAGGCTCAACCGGCCATGAATGGATACCGAAAACAAAATGGACACGGTCCGCGCATCACTCATCGATAGGAAATTGGTGAGTGAATTTAAGCGTTTTTACGGTCTATTCCAATATTTCCAATCCTTACGTCAAAAGCTAGACGCGCATGACTCAATTTTACCGGAATTGAAAATGGACTTCGGAACGTTGTTTTTGGCCTTGCTTGACAGATCAGTAGGTTAATAGCCCTTGAACGACTCGATTTATTTTTAAATAAGATAGAGCTGCGGTAGGGGTACACAATAGTTGTTTACACCAAAGATTGACAAAGTATTTGACAGTGATACCATTTTATTTTGAAGATTACTGTTTTTTGAGGGTGAAATTTGATGCAATTCGAGAGGGATGAGGGATGAAAAAGGATTCGCTTCTTTGATCATTCTTTCTTTTCAATGACAATTTAGTCCTCTTTTGGGTCATCTTCTTGAAGTCCGTTTTGGACGAATGCTATTCTAAAGGAGGGGTTTGTATTGTAAAGCAGAAATTGACTGTTAAGGGAACTGCCACGCATTGTGTCGGTTGGTTTATACTGTAGTTACAGTTGATACTACCGTAAGTGGCTCTCTGCTTTGCTTAGCACGCATCTTAATTGCTCCTGCCAGATTATGCGCACCACTCTAGAAGTAACCGGCCGACTTCTAATTATAATTATTTTCTGCCATTTCTGCCTCTCCGCAGAGGCAAAATAAGAGCTGCAAAACGACGAGACAGCCCAAGATCCAACCGAACGCTCTTAGAACCCCATTGCTACCACTTAGCACTTAAAGAACACCCTGAAGGGCGCATATGCAAAATTCAAATGATGCTCTGACTGAAAGGTACAGCCTCAGCCTCCCTCATCACTATGCAAACCTCATTTTCTAATTTCTTCCCTATCTTATTTCACTGAAGGAAGAAACGAAAACGACATCATTAAAATTCAAGACAGTGTACACGGATGGGGAAGTCCGAAGAATGACATCTTCCCAAAGATTATTTACCTCTCCTAGAAATGCTTAGCCCTTCGACTCTGCGCTGCATCGGTGAAGGCACCGGCTCGGAAATTATGACATAAGGGGTCCTAGGGATTCGGCACATTTTTCAACCACCAAAAGGGCCACTCAAAAGCCTAATTTGCATTTATTATTCACTGCCAAGATTTCAAAAAAAAACTATCGTTTTTTTTTTACTGACCAATTTGACTTTAATCGCTTTCCCATTGTTATAATCAGTTATGAGCAAAAGATCATTGTCCTTCAAAAATTTACATCTGAGAATTTTTTCGCAGAGTGGAAAATTCAAATTTTGATTCATCCTTTCCCCTCTTAAAATCGTCATCAGCATTTCGAGAAATTTTTGATCGTAGATTCCCCTTTTTCCGAGTTGTAATTTTCACCCTGTAAGGGGTGATTTAATTTTTTCTCTAGTTAAGGGGGTGAGAAATGAGGGATGAAAATTTTGATTGTCTCTATTGACTGATGTTGATTTCATTGAGCATGAAATTGCGCAGACTTCAATTTGCAGATCAACTGAAACAAGTGGATTTGAAGAGCATAATTTCAATGTCAATTGTATTTGACCAATGGAAAATGTAGGGCAAAGTCGGCCTTTTCTTTAATATCAAATTGGTGGGAAGCGGATGACACAAAGCGAATTATTGGGGATGCGATTTGGAAGATGAAAAAAGAAGATTTTTACGCTAAAGCCCTTTGATATACATAAGTGGCTCCTCTCAAAACTAGTTTTCGTTCATTTTCTTTTCGTACTTCTGAATGACAGGAGTCAGGATGAAGAGGGTTGATATTGATGGGATCTTTGGAGGCTGCAAAATTTTGGCAGTGATGAAGAAAGTGGTGAATCGACGTAGTAGGACTTTACGGTAAAGGGCCAACCTGCGAGGGCCGTCGACAGAAGAACATTAGATCATCCTTCAGAGATGTGTTATTGACCTTTTTCCTCATCTTCCTCCTCAGCATCCCTCCATTATTTCCCTCGCACTTGCTTCTCATTCTCACGTCATTCCTTCTCCTTCATCAAGGCAGATCAGTTTGGAGCTGTTAAGAGGCAAGTCACACTACAATCATCATCCCACAATCAATTATTATAACTTTGGACTCAAAAATGCAGCGCAAAGGGAGGCCACTTCCTCACTTTTTACTTGTAAAAGTCACGGTCATTTTAGTCTCGACTGAGAGTCCTGCGCTGCGTCTTCTCTTAAGTATCACTACGGCAAACGCTTCAGCTACCTTTTCTCCTTGAAACTTTATCAAAATAATTTGACACGGTTTTTAAGCAATTTCTCAATCTAGTAATCTAATAGTCTTCTTTATGACTTTCGCAACATTAAACAATGATGGGTAAATTATTTTAAGCCAAATACCTTGAGGTAGTATATCGTTTCAACGTGCGTTTTGATTCGGAATTCTATAAATTAGATTTTAAAGTATTCGATTACACTAGAGACTTTAAAAATTTTGGATACTGAAATTTCCTACTTTTACAAAAGTCGAGTACTTCCTAACTTGTAATTTCACTTCTATTAAATTTTAAGCATGAAATATGTTATTCTACCATTATAGTTTAGTTTTTTTTTTGTCTTTTTAAATTGCAAAATTATGAAAATGTGTTCACATTGAACATTATACACTGGAGAAAATATTTAAAAAGGCATTTCAAAAAGACATTTTTAAAGGCATTTCAAAAAGACATTTTTAAAGGCAATTAAAAAGACATTTTTTAAACGCATTTTAGATTCGTTATACTGAGAATATTAGATTGCAAAAATAAATAAAAAATTTGTTGACTTATTTAATAAATTTATTCGTCGTGAATGATCATAAGCGATGATCTTTTTTTTTTTGTGAATCTTAAACCATTTGTCAGGCGAAGATTATACCTCCATCGTTGTTGGCTTATGCTGTAGAAATCGTTCGCACTAATAGGGAAGTTTGTCAAGTTAAGATGGCCACAAAATAATAAAAAGTTAAAGCTTGTTCTTGATGGTGAATCAATGGTTGGTGATCAAAATTCTGGTCATGTCCCACGAGTCAGTTCCCGAAGGAAGCAGTTGTGTTTCATATGAGCAGACTTACTGCTTTCTAGGAATTGAAGGTGTGGTGATCATTGTTTAAGAGGCAAATAGCAGGGAGGTCGATGTTCCATAACCACTTCAAAAAACCTCAATATTTTGCAACACTTAAAAATTTAACTTTCTTTTCTTTTACAGGTACTTTGCAACGCCCAGGTCAATCATAAACGGAAGTTATATCGAAATGCGAAAAGAAGTGAAATAGCAAGAAGAAGCAACTTTGTCAATTCCGTCCTCCAAGTACAATTAGATTTTAATTAAGCGTTTACATTGTTGGCACAGGAGTGGTGATCCCTGTAAATTGAGTTTTTTTTTAATTAGTGCCGGAAATGCTCTGGTGGAGAAAGTTTGCAGAACAATCTGTTAAATAGGATTTACGAAAAATTTACAGGAAGAAGTGAAGCTGTAAAATTATGGAGATCTTCCCAAAATTGTTTAACTCTCATTTCTTGTTCTATATTAAAAGCTTAATTAAGTTATACTAAATTATTTTAATTTTATTTGAAAATCCCGAATCACACTATTTTTTGATTGGATTAGTTTGACGAAAAGTCACTTCTAAAGAAATGGCTTTTATTATAAAAAAAAGGACAATCTGTTGTTGGTACTTATTTGTTACACACGTATCCAAAGCCTTCATAACAGACTGATTGTTAAATTTAATTTATTATAAATTGGTTAAGTTAGTAAAAATAACCATTAAGAACATGAGCTTGAGAATAATCCACGCCGATTCCCGAAACTTATTGACGTTAGCGCTTCAACAGTGTAGTAACGTTTTTAGCTGCTTTTCAAATAATTAGTGTTCTGAAAAATTCTGTTGTTTTTTCGACTAAAGTAGTTAAGAGTATTTATGTTCTTAGTTCATGTTAATTATTATAAAATAGTTAGTTAATTTATTGTCAGAAAGTTGTCGACGTCGGACACGTAGAGGTCGAGTAGGATTTAGCATGTGCCATTTCATTTCAAATTGTGTCCGATATTCATGCAAATGATAATGCAATAATCAAAACTTGGATTTACAAAGTCCTCCTAAGTACGAATCTCTGTAAAAAAAATATGGTCGTTGCAATTGATAATCAAGTAATTTATTACTGCAATTGCGATCGGTGCACGAGAATTTAGTCTGAGATCTGCTACGTCCTTAAAAAAAAGGAAAAGGACGAGTGGGGACGGACATAAAGTAGCGACGGGTATTTTCAAATTCTAATTTAAATTATTGAATTTTGAAAATGTACACCACAGTTATATTATTTAATTGTAAGTCATATATCTTCTATGTACATTTTGTTACTGCTAAATAAAAGCAAAACCCGGAGATGATATGCACTGATTTGTCCAGTAACTTCATCTTCTCAAACCTAAAAATGCTAAAAAAAAACTAATTTTACAACTTCGTGACGTACAATTTAAGAAAAAAAAATTATCGTATTTTTTTTAAGGTCAGCATTCAAAACAGAAAAAACTTCAGTTTTTATAAGCTCGACGTACGTCGTCGAACCGAAAAATACTGCGTACTTTCACTGCCAGAAAAAATCTATTCATGAATTTTATTTCTTTCACTTTCACCAAATAGGAATTTTTCATCGGTACAATTTAAGAGTTTGTTTTAATGTTTTTCTATAAATTACTCTTTTTTTAAATTTTAAATAGTGATTGTTTTAGTTGAATACAAGCGCTAATAAGGTAATTTTTAATTTTCTTTTCACATAATATTTCACCAAGAAGTAACAGTTTCTGCATTCAATGTTCTTACCATGTAAAGAGCGCATTCATTGTAATTTATAGTTACATTACTAATTGACCGATTTATCATTAACAAACAATGGGAGTTGAAAAGCATCAATTAAATTCCTGTTTTGTGCATGGCCAACATATCACCGTAATTGTAGGATTTCAAGCGCGTGGGTGACAACAGATCACGTCATCGAAGCCCCTGGACCATAAAGGAGGGGGTACTTACTAGTCACTCCTTAAAATCATCCCCCTGCATTAAGTCCCGTTTCGAGGAGGTTAATTTGTTTTTTAAGAATTACTACAATGCCTCTTCCGCAATGTCCTCCCCTCACGGCTTTCCAGTCCAATTCAATGTCAATTAAAATTAATAAAGCGTAATTATAGGACCCTTCAAATGAGGCCTCTAATGTGAAGTTAAAGAGGCTCTTTCGGACACATGCTTAAACTAATTTGAGGTTGCTTTAGAACCGCTGCAAATCATACCAATCCATCTTAAACTGTCACTCTTAAAAAATCAGCTATTTTTTGTTCAATTGGCTTCTTTAAATTGTCCATTAAGGAAATTATAGGCTCATCGTTTATTACAGTTACGTCGTGAGCTCCCAAAGTCAACAATGTAACGAAATGGTTTAAAAATTAATTTGGTTATCATCAAAAACGATCCAAGAGCACTTAAACACAAAAAGTAGAGATTTCTCGGAGAAAACCTAGAATTTTCTCAGGACGCTAGATTTTTTCTCGCTTAAATAACTAATTGGAGTCCCACTTTTACCTGTAAAAGTGCCATTTTTTTTAGTTTTTTGTTTCTTCTAAAGATGCTGAATTTGGTAGAAACAAAATCAGTCTGCTGTGCAACTTATGGTAAATCAGTAGCAAGACTTTTTCCCAGTTCATTTTAATTGTTCTTTTCTCTTTAATCCTCTTAAATTCAACTTGTACTGGATCAATACTCCTCAATTACTGTAAGTGACTCAAAGACCCCCGAGTGTACCGTCGAGTCCCCTTTGTATGTAAAAGCGTAATGTTAAATCTAATATTGAACAGTGGTACGAAATCTAGGGACCGTAACCAAAGTGAGCTCGAAGCATGCAAGAGATTCTGTTCAACTAATATAATAGTAGCTGCCGAGTAGGGCTGTAGCCTGTGAAAAATTGTTGAAAATCCCGAAATGCAATTAATTGTTTTAAAAATATTTGGGTATTCAGTAATTCGAATTTTGTGAAGAAAAAAAAACAGTTGAAAGAACCGCAGTAGGCAACGGCCATGTAAGTGACAAAGAAATTTTGATCAAGACTAATGAGCACCCTTTACAAGCTACCGCTTCCAATATTTATTTTGAAAACTTTGCTACAAAGTCTAACCAAGCCAAGTGCGCACTGCCTTATATTGCTCGGTTGAAAAGTGCATCCTAAAAACGAAGCCTTGACCATAACAGTTGCATCCGGAAGGCTAAGAACGCAGTGTCGAGCTTTAAGAGTCTTGAATCAACCAATCAGCTTCGTTTGACAAGTTGTCTAACGCTTGAAAATCCAGAAGGTTAGTAAGCCTTAATTACAGCCAATTAATTTTTTTTTAAATTAAATAATTATTTAACTTAAAAAAAAGTTGCCCTTCTTCTTTCTTCCCAGCTTCGAACGCCAGAAGTGAAGCGTAAAATTTATTTTGCAACGTAACGATTTTTCTCCGCTTTAAAATTACTTAAAATTTACAAAATTACATCAAAATTAAAAAAAAAAACTACAATTTCTAAGTAATTTGAGGAAATCAATACCAGATCTTATAATAGCGAGAGAATGAAGCGTGAAATTAATTAATTTTACATAATGATCTAGAGCTATTGCCTTCCTCCATGGAAGTGTGTGGGTGTGTCTTGAATTCTACTTTGCAAAATTGCGTGATGATGCTTGGAATTTTCAGCCGCATCTCATCACGCGCTTGAATGGATTTTATTTTAATTTTGAAATTAAGCATTGTTTCAAAAAATTACTTCAACAAAATATCCGCTTTCGTTTTGCAAAAATTATTCATATAAAGTCTTTCCATAAAACGGAAATTTACTCAAAAATAATTAAAGAAAAAAAAATATAAATTTCACTTCTACTTTCTCTTGATGAAAAAGAAAAGTCGAGAAATGTTAATGGTTTTCGCTCGACTTCAAATTACAGTTCGCAAGCGCTTTAACACCTTTAAATCGAAGCCGAATAGCGAAAAAAGGCAAAAACTAATTTGCAATTGTTTACCTCGGCGGTTTTTTGACTTAAAATATAATTTTCCTGAGCAATAAATAATGGAAACAATTCGCCAGAGTCATCCTCAGTATTGTTCCTATCCAAGTCATCCTTTTGTTTACTGTTGTTGATATTCCTTTTGAAAAAAAATATGATAGTAATTGTTAAAGCGTTCCGTTTGAAGAGCGCTCCATGGCCAAATGAACATCAATGGTGAAAATTTGTACTGCAAGTTGTCAAAGAGTACTGCCAAGTTTATTTGTGCTTGTCATGGTGTCATGCTAAGGAACGATTTTTACAGAACTCCTTCCGAAAAGATGCGTTTTGAGAAACTACATGTGTTTTACTGAACATATGTCGCTTACAAAAGCGATTCAGCACTTTTTAACTTGCAATGCAAAGTAGGACCTCCATATTGTTGTTCAAGCATTTTGAGAAAGGCCGAATTTGCCAAAGCATAGCGTAGCGAAACTACTGTCTTTACAATGCAAAAGACATGTTGATACAGCATTTAGGTTAAAGGACGCTTGTTCTATGCTTATTTATAAAATGCTAAACAAGCCCTTTCTTGAATTTAGAAAAAGTGCAAATCAAGCAGTGACGGCGATTTCCGCTTGCTAAAGCGTATTTAAGATTATGCTTCTACCTACGTTAACTGCTGTTATGCGCTTAAGGTTCTAAAAAAGAGAAACGGTTTTGGTTTATCGACATTTTTTAGAGTTCTGCGCTTACATTTTCTGTACTTTTAAGTGAGGCACTCTGTAGATGGCTTATTACTTGATGGTGGTTCCGATAGAAGGGGTTCTTTCGTATGTTGCAGATGGTGGTAATTTTGCAGCAAGCTACGGATAACGGAAAACGATTTGTGTCAACGCTCGTCGACGAAGGACCACCTTCACGTATGAATCGATTTTCAGGCGTCAGTCCGAGCGGTCGCAGTACCGTGTCCGAGAGAAGCGCTGTTTACAAGCAGCGAATTGACAGCCTTTTTGGAAATCCAAAGTTCCAGGGCCCCCCAAAGACGACCAATAATCCTGGAGGAAACTGGAAAAAGTTGGAGAATACTGGAAAAACCATATTTTTGCCGAAAGTTTTCCCGTTTTCAAACATGACGACGTCGGAAGACGAAGGGTACCAACGAATCGATGACGAGCTAGAACAGGGCGCCTCCCTGGTTCTTGATTCGTTGGTTCAAAAGTCCAGCAGTTCCAGCCCGAGAAATGTCAGCACTGTAACGCTGAATTCAGAAACTTCCAGCGATCAGGAGAAGTTTCGTGGAAACAACGGAGAAGGCCTACCCTGGAGGTATCGAACGTACTGCAACATGAATACCACCAATTTCACTACTGACCTTCAGCGTCAGTTGGAAAAGGCCCATAGCTCTGGTTCTCAACCACCAAATTCTAGTGGTATTCTACAGTTTCCGGTTCAGTACTTGGGGTCAGTGCAAATTCAAGGGTCAACGGCGTCCCTTCAAGATCTACAATGTCCCCTAAGGACCCTGTATTTGAACTTTCTCAGGGCAAGTGGCCTTACCCCAGGACAACTATCGATCAATCGCGAAGGGCTCCATTTTGAATCCCCAAGGCTTCGGTTCCTCAACCCGTTTTCAAATATTTCAGTTTGGGCCGCCATTAAATTTGTAGCTCGCGGCGAGCCACTACCAAGCGAATTTGCATTTATGCCGCTGATTTCAGACCCAGATGGACAGGACAAGCGTCGTCTTTTTGGAAAAATTGATACTGAGCTTATGAGCGCTTACCTACCATCAAGTAACAATTTGGAATTTCGAAATCCGCCGCTCTTTGCCTTTGTCACACGTGACACAATTGGACAGCACCAAAGCGCTTCCGAGTGCCACGCCTTCACTTGTAAGTGCGCTGAAGACGCTATTGTGGTCGCTGCCAATTTGTACCAATATCTGTTAGTCAACGAATTGAAAACGAACAAAGAGGGTGAAAGCGGATACGGCAGTTTAACGCACAGTTCGCCCATTGCAACCAATCAAAATTCGCCAACCAGCCGCGACGACGCAGTTCGACCGTTTTCCTCTGCATCTTCCGGCCTTTCACCAACTGACGAAACAACAAGTGGCTGTGGAAGCATTTCATTCGTTCATACGAAGACCAATCAGAAGCCGTGTGTCACTTTCTCAGACGTTAACCCATATGCCCATGCGCCACCGCGCCCGCCACGACGTATTAATGGTGAGATCCCTACAAAAAGCGGATACAACTCAGATGAATCAGCGTCCCTAGTAAAGATACCCCTCCAGCGCAAGCGATCGTTCAAGACCTCTTATAATCGCTATCAGCGAACCATTCCTGGAAAGGTCAAGAAGCGCGTCAAAATTTCGGCCCCTGAGAAAAGCCCTTCCGATGAAGCCGTCGAGCGAATCCTGGAGAAAATGCTTAAACAGGGAAGGTCACTAGATGACCTCAAACCTTCCTACAAGAAATTGATTCTGAGACTTGCGCTGATTTTAACGCAAGGTCATCGGCAAAAGAAGGTTAAGGGAGACTTGAAGCGGCAGCAGCAGCGTTCTTCAGTGCGTTCCAAAAAATCGCTTGCCAAGAATTGTGCTACCGAGGAACCCTTAGCGAACGTTTTTAAACCACTTTCAAAATTGACAGTGGTCAGGGGCGGGGTCAATTCACGGAAAATCGGTACCGAAAAAGCGATGCTGAACCCTCTCGTTAACGGAAGCAGTGTCAAAGGTCACATGCTCATGCCAGTCAGAAAATGCGGAGGTGACGATCACATTTTGTCCATCTGCAGCGGATGCCTCTGCGACAACTGTTCAGAAAAGTGCTACTGCTCGTTACCGATGAAGCAGGATCGAAAGTCAGTTAGTTCGACATCAGTGACTCCGTCAATTGTCAGTACATGTCGTGTCAAGGATACAGAATCAGTAAAATCGAGCAAAAAGTCAGAATCTGTTCAAAAGAAGGGCAAGGGCTG
>VYYI01000557.1:0-29330 GCA_021029175.1 Bilobella aurantiaca
ATTGCTTCATGAAACGGAAATTACGTGTGACGAATTACAAAATTTTGATTTCCATTTCTCCAAACGACGAACAAAGCAGGAGTATTTCTCTGTTTCGCCAAAAAAAAATCAGTCCAATTAACCCAAGAAAGAAAGAGATCAAAATTAAGGAATGAATTGCGAGAAGATACAAAAAAAAGATTACTTCACGTTTTTTTTATTAATATGAATGAGGTTATTTTTTCTCTTCCAGATTTTTACTGTGGTCTTTGCATAAGACCAATTTTTGTTGATTCAGGTCCCGCATAGAAGGACTTTGCATAAATGAGCATAATTTATTCTCCGTTTGCGGCAGTTTTAATGTCATATTCTTTCATTACAGGACCGGCTTTCTCTACTTTCTCTCTCAGCGGAAATCTTTTGAAAGACGCCAAGCAGCCACCAAAATAACACTAAAAAAGGGAGCATTCTCTCTGAATCATAAGGGAAATTCATCGAAGGATTGAGAATCGCGACAGCTTTATGAGTCTGTAGCAGCCGGAAAGAAAAGTAGAGACTCAGCCCAGCCTACGCATACACTTCTCCCATCTCTACTACTATTCATTCCAATGACATGACACCGAGGAGACATAAAAAATGTCTTGGCGTAGACGTCGACTTAAGAGGCTGAAATTGGAGAAGGACTCCAGTGGAGGCCTTCGTTGTAAGTGGGAGGAAGTGCCTCAAGATGAGGATCCTCTCCAACATTCATAAAGAGAGTGTTTCATCCGCTTTCACAATCATTTCGGACATCCTCCTCCTCTAATGCCCTCCTACACAAACTTTCCCCGACTCAAATCCACGAAATAACTTTCATCAACCATTATTCCACTTTCTCCTATAATTCCACCACACCAAAACAGTCGGAGACAGCAAATCTCCTCAGAATCATGCCGTCTCAAGAATTTCTGAATACCAAAATTTTTGAATTCCAAAAAAGCTTTTACCGTCGTCTAAATGAGGTAGTTTAGGTACTTTTGAATACTAAGGACGTGAAAAAATGTTTAGTTGAATCATCATCCTTTTGAGAGAAGAAAAAACAGAAGAGGCCTTTGTAGGAGAGCTCCTTCCTCCCGGAGTGTTTGCAATATGTGCTTCGCCTTAGCCCGGATACCAAGAAAATCTGGAGAAAAAAGGGGAAATGCGAAGAGATCTCGCATCTTGAGATGAATGGGGACGACACTCCTTTGCTTTTCCGTTCTCTCCTAGTTTTTTTTCGGGTGTCTAGCTACCAGCTCCAGAATAGGACTTGTCTTATGGAGAGGCTAACTTCCAAAAGTAAAAGATTCCGAGGCTCTATTTTACGGGTTTAGGAAAGGGATATGCCCAGGAATCCCTCCAGCCTTGCTCCGGCTCTAACAAACCGAATTCTCTTTTTCTTACCAGATAAAATTCTATTTCGGGGTCTGTACAAATTTGGAATGGCATGAACCACACTTAGCCAATCATTGGACCCGGCCAAAAACTCAAGACACTCTCTTGACTCGCCTTGGGTTTCATTTTCCCTTCTGCATTTTTTCCCTTGAGTCTCCGGCCATATGAACCCATTTTTTTGGTTGAGGCCCCAACTAGTCAAAAAGGTAGAAAACTGCAGTTCATTTGCATTAGTAGGATGCTGGATTCAACTTCAGCGTCTGCTGCCTCTCGGTGCGTCTCCTCGAAGAAAGTTATCTTTCCCGTTTTTCTTATTTCTCTGATTACCTCTTGTTCAGTCAATACAAATTCTAGTAAGGTTTTTTCAATTTAATCAACATCAGAGCCCCACTTTTATTTCTAATTTCAATCTGGCAATGTGTAGTAGACTTTTCCAAGAATTTAAATCCAAGTAAGTTCACTATAAAAAATCCTACTTTTGTTTTTATTTTCATGGCAGAGGAAGTATTTGGAAATGGAGGATTTCAATGTAGTTTTGCAACTTCAAGTCCTGTAAGTCGCCCTACTTTCTCCGACTTTCTATCCAAAAATGAACTTTTCCCTTACTCACGTTTCCAAGATTGGCTCAAAGACTATCTTTCATTTTCTCGTTGCTCAATCGTAAAGAAAAGAGAAAGTCATGTGGAAGGAGGCTCGTTGCAAATCCCCAAAGAACTACGCTAAATATCATCAAAAGAAAAGGCCCTACACGGAGTCAAGGTAAGGCAGGGAAGTAGCCAGTGTTGAAGTCATTAAGTACTTGGCTTCTTCAAGATCTCTCCTCGAATACAGCTGAGACAACTGAAATGGAGAAAGCAAACACAGAATCCCAAATCTATCATCTCCACAAATGATATTTTCAACGCTAACATCTTTCACTGGCGGCAGTGAAGGTAAGGACACTGTGAGTGAAAGTGCGAATTCTGAAACAAAGGGACCCTTTGACGGAGATTCTATATTCCAAATTATCTTGACCCTACCGTACGACCTCCGTACTTCTTTACTTCCCATATTGTCTCTTACAAATCGTATGGAATGTAATGAAGTATGGAGAACTCGGAGGGCTTACACCTTCAATTTCACGAAAACCTTTCAACTCTACTTTTTTTTTTACCAACTTCAAAATCTCGTACAAGTAAGGCAAAATTAACATGCTCAATTCTCAAAAACCTTTACAGCTTGCCTATTATGCCGTATTATTATTTTACATTATTACATTTAAAATTCGTATTTGTTTATATTGTAATTAATCATTAAACATGGATTGTCTTTTATTACAATAAACTTAAAAATAGCAGTTTAAATTTTGAGAGTTTTCGTTTAGAATGTTGAGAAGAATGGGCCTGTTAGGCTTTAATTACTTTGAATGATATTTAGAGCGACATACTTAGAGGATGGCCAGAGTGGAGTGGAAGGTAGAATAAGGGGAAATGTTTGTAGATAAGGACGAAGGGCCCTTCGAAAGTCAACCCAGGGCCTTTCTTGATATATTCTGGGTCATTAGAGTCACACAAACTTTCTCTACAGTCCCAAACTTTCTCCAACGCAACTTTCCCCAGGACCCCTGCTACAAGAAGCTACAACTTACAAATCTTATCTCCCAACGACAATTTCACATCAGCTTAAGGCTAAATTATTGTCCTCTCATTATTCACTCGCAAATAAAAATTAACTCACCTCCAAACGACGACGTTAGCTTTTCATACAAAAAAAAAGTCTATTTTTTTCCCTAATTCCTCGCCTTCATTTTCACTTTCCCGGAGCACTGCCAGGTAAAACTTTCTCTTTTGGTACCTTTTGCACCGTAAATGCTCCTATACTGCTAAACGTAATCCTAAATCAATTGATCTATCCATTTAGATTTGGACAAGTGAAACTCCTATTAAGGCAGGAGTAGAGCTTTGAGAGCCTTGGATTTAGAAGTAGGGGAAGAAAATTGGAGTTGTAAAACAAGAAGCATAAAAGAAAGTTCAACTCCCTTCAGCAAGAGAGGGGAAATGGCCGAAAAAGGAAGAATTCCTACCCAGAAATTGCCTTCCTAAACTAATGTAATACGCATTTGTGACCTCGATGTGAAAATAGAAGGGGGATCATTAAGGAAAATCGCCTTGATCTCCCCTCTCCTAAACTTTCACCTTTCCATTTAGTTTCTTTCGCTGAGAGAGAAAGCAAAAGAAATTGCTTCTTCAACTAAACCCACTTTCTTCTGCTTTCTTCCTCATAAATCCAACCAAAGAATCATCTCCTTTAATAAAATGAAAGATGCAGTAGGAAATGAAATGATCGCTTTCCTCGACTTTCAAAACAAATAAGAAGCGGACGAATTAGGCGACATGGAGGAGTTGAGCGGTTACAAAATTGGAGCAGAGGACTTTTTCAAGTGAAATTCTCGGCTTAAAGCATTATTAAAAGTGGTGAGTTGGATAGGAGGTAAACCATTTAGCAGCAACAGTTTTCTCTTCATCACTATCTCGTCCCTAACCTAATTTATTCATATTTATAATGAAGAGATCGACGAGAGGAAGGTAACGTGATTTGGGGCTTTGATGAGAGGAAGGGAGGAACTACTTATATAATCCAATTTTATTTCGCCTCGGGGAATTCCCATTGTGTCTCAGGTTTGAGACGTTAGGGAAAGGCGCAAAAGAGAAGGAAAATCTATGGAAGCAAGGAAACTTTATTCTTTTTTCCTCTTGCTTCCCTGCCTCAGATGCAAAGCCAATTTCATCTATTCAGACTTTCACCCGCTTTCACTTCCTGCATAAATTTTAGGCAGCTACACCAAATGTCCTCCGGTGCTCTCTCAACTCAAAAGAAAAAAGTTTTCATACTTTCACCGACATAACTTTCTCCACCGAACAAAAAATAGAATCCAATTGAATTTCATTTTGACCTCTTAAACTCACTTTTCTATACTCAACTTCAGGAGAAAAAAAAATCCCATCACAATCGCAACGCTCCCATTTCCTCAAGATTACTTGATCTTAACGACAGTACATGGATTTTCTTCCGGTTCAAGTAGAAAGAGGCCCTTTAACCTAAACATTGGATGTCATAGCCTATTTAATTGTAGGTTAACAAATCTTCCTCCCATCTTCCAATACGTATCAGCATATTATCATCAACCAATCGGCTCCCTTCATGTTCTAAGTTATTAAATCGTAGATTTCACTCATTAAATTTACTTTTTAAGTCTTTTCCAAACTTTGCTTTGCCTGCAAAAACTTCTTCTTCGTCAAAACAAAAACAAGGCAACGTTAAGTAGCATTTCAATATTAGTTACTTGTCAATTATCTAAGCTCTTCTTTCACAATTTCCCACTATTTCAAGCAGAATTCAACATCACTACTTTCTACAAAACTAAAGTTTTGTTCAAGCCAACCGTAAACGCCACAAAAACCAATAGGCGTGAGGCGGAAAGGAAAGAAAAGCTAGTGTTAATAAGTCATAGGCTTTCTTTCTGTTTCGACGCCAAACGTCAATGCCATTGTGCACTAAACCACTTCGACAGAATTAAATTGCTCCCACTCACGCACCTTTCTCCATTATCATCATCAAACAAATCCTCACCAACCAACCTCTCACCCACTCTGCAATTAATGTCTAATTCTCAGCTCATCTCCACCCTTTTCCCCATCCATTTCTATGATTTATTCGAGATTTCTTTTGATGCAGATCTCAATCTCCCGGAAACGACACTGTGAGAGCCTCATTTTCTGTCTCAGAGAGCACCATTCCACCTCATAAAAAACTATCTCTAACTTTCACTAAATCTCTCCCTGAGTAGGCATATAAATATGCAAACTGTATAATTGCTCATTTCCAAGTCTCCCAAAAGGCCTTTTATAGTCAAAAGGGCCCCCACCCACGCCCAGCTCCTCACACGGTCCATTATCCCTCAAGGCCCCGCACCGCCCCCATGCGCTTTTTTTAAGTCCCTTGACACCTCTAAAAGTTACGTCAAAAAAGAGTCAAAGCCTTTTGCATTTCCTCTGCGCTCTTGCATGCCAACCCAAATATTTCATCCATATTTCAACTCGGCAGCCCACTTTTAAGTTCCAAACAAACCGCTTTCTCCGCATTACCATATCCTCCACATTCCCTATGCAGATACTTTGCACTCTGTCTGCCTCCCCATATCATTCTTCCAAAACTTTTTTCTTTCCCTTCGGCCTCACAAAGGATAGGGACAGTGGCATCTCGAGAATACGCCAAGGGCAGCGGAGCATTGCATGAAACTGTCAGTTAGTTCTGACTTTTACTAACTTTACAACCCTCTTCCATCACTTTCATTATTATGGCCTCGGAAATCTTTGGAAGAGAAAAAAAAGGCCTCGAGATGACTTCTTCCAGAGTTTAGCAAACCCATTTGAGTAGGAAAGTATCACTTTCTCAGCTTTCTCTCCTTTCAACGCGACAGGAAGTCGGATTTGTCTTCCATGACAAAGAAAGCGACTGAAGAAAATCCTCGCACTACGAGTATCCATGCTATTCTCAATGACTGGAAAAAGCGAAAGCAGTAATTGAAAAAGGAAAATTGGATCATTTAGAGACAGAATTAAAAGTTCAATTTAAAAGGCCTTCAGTAAACCTCCCGAAAAAAACTAGCTCTTTTCATTATATGCGTATTTTGGTTTTTGAAGAGTAATTAATTTCGTTCTAGAACAAGCTAGTTTGGCTAGTCTGCCTGCAGTATATGAATTTTTTAAAAGCAAAGGAGTGCACATGCGTAGCACTTTTCCCCCTGTTTGACTTATTCTAAAGAAAAGCATTTTTTGCAATTTAAATGCCAAACTAAGAGAAGCGATGTGTGAAAGACTTTTTTGTCCAACTGACGCACAGACACCGAATAAAGAAAAGTAAGGCCATCAAAAAATGCAAATATTAAGTAAGATACGCCACGCTTTTTGAGCTACAAAGTTAAACGCTATAAATAAAAAAAGAACTAAACACATTTGAACAAAAATTCCTTTCTATATTTTTCGGGCCAACCATCCTAGTTTTCAATTGCGTGTTCAGGGTAGTCATTTCGAAAAAAAAAGGAAGCGCTTGAGATCACAAATCAAAAGGATCCTGGAGCCACATCTGTGCAAAGTGCTCTTTCCAATGTCGCTACTTATCCCCATAAAAACAATTACGGCCTGTCTGGCAGAGGTGTGCCATTCCGTCCAAGGCACTACACATTTCCGACCCATTGAGCCACGCCCAGCCTACCCACAGTAACGCTCACTTTCTCATTTCCAATTTCATTTTTAAAACAAGTTCCAGGGCTAGAAATGGTTGAAAAAAAATTAGAATATTAGAACAATTACGGAGACCAAGTACAAAAGTTTTAAGATATTCTCAAGTAGGAAACTTTGCAACTTCTCCAAAGCCCCTCTTACATTAAATGACCAAATTCGTTGGAAATGACTCACTTAAATTGAATGGAAACGGGAAAAGTAAGCGAGGAGGTCGTGTGGGGAACGCTTAGGCAACTTTTCAAGTTGAATACTTTGTCACTGCAGTACGCTAGCGTTAGCTCTGCAACCATGGTCCTAGCCCAAAAAAAATTCCAAGAAGATTCGCAGTAGTATCAACGAAACGAGAATGAGAGTCACTAATGCCATATTTCCTCCATTTGAACAATCATCTTCATTTACGACAAATTTCAACTATTATGGTCAGACTAGCAATATCTCAAGGATGCATCACAATGTATGTTGCGAATGCTCTCCATAAGCTTAAGTAATAGCGTCATGTCCATAGGCTAATCTTAAGCGTCCTTCCACGTTGACACTTCCAAATACCTTTTGATAATTGGCTTTAAAGTAATTTCTTTTCCAATATACGTCAAATTCTTAAAGTCAATTCTCTATTACGCCATCTTTCCTATTTCCTTGGCACACAACGTCTTTTCAATGTAAGTATCACTCAAAGCGTTAGCCCAAACTTAACCCATGAAGAAAAAACTGCCTGGTTCTCCAATTTGTACTTGATCCAGCCTCTGGTGAATGAAGCATCATAAAAAAAAACTCACCTCACGGATATATTTTTCTGAATTTCTTTTGTCTTTTGAATTTTCACAATTTCCTATTTTATTTTCTTCTAATGAAAGGTTGAGTCGTGCGCGGCCTGTAGTAACCAAATGAATGCAAGGGAAGAGGGAATAAAGCCTAATGACAGGAATCCTTTCTTCGCAGAGTAATTTGGAACTTTCTTTCACAAGGATCATTAGTCATGGTAAAGAAGAACTGGAAGTGAAAGTCAAGAGAAGAATCTCAACGTTTCCGCACACTCCTTATTACAAATCATTTGAAACAAGGAAAAAAAACATTTCAGCAAGCACCTTCCAAAACTTCAAAAAGCAGAGGATTGTGTGCGCCTGTGACATATTTTTTAGAATTTTTTTTTAAGAAAACAAAAGGAAAGCAGGTGCCGAATGACAGATTCCAAATCCAGTGGCCGAATGTTGCAGACAGAAATGTCTTTTTCCCTTTTCCTCATTTTTAAAAAAAATCTCTCTTACCCTTCGTCACGGATTGTGATTAATGGAAAGCAAAACCTCTCCATTTTTGAAATTAAAATTTTATATAAAATGAGTAAAAACTTGAGAGTTTAAAGTTGGTTTTGACTAAATTCTGTGGGAAGTAATGATGAGAAAAGAGGATATGAAGGGTTTCCGTATTTGAAGAGAAAGTCTTGAGATTCAACGACTTTCTCCCACTTCCCAATCCAACGTACACAAGAAGTCCATTTAACGAGTCTGTTTACTCAGAGGCACTGGATTTTATCCATGAATTCACCTCTACTATCTATACACAAAACTAAATTGTACCAAATTCCTACAAACCAAACCAAGTAATCTGAATCAACCAACACAGAAAATTACTTTTAAGATCACTCCAAAGCAAACAGTACTTCCCCTCTTCCAAATTAGCACTTTCTACGAAAATCATTTTACGTTTCTGATTAATCACCTCAAAAATTACTCCACATCTTTACATTAGTAATTGAAACCCAGACAGTCACAAAATCATCTCATTAGTTTTAATCAAAATTTTATTTAAAAAAAACACAAACGAGTTAACCTCAAGCAAAAGTCAACAACATTCATTTACTGCGTGTTATTCCTTACGTTTATTCGACTAAAAAACTTTCACCTAATGTGAATACTTAATTAAAAAGATCACTATTTACAACAGAAATCTCTGCGTTTTGTTTTGTTAACTTTCTTTTCAAATACCCAGCCCAAATCTGGACTTTGAGTATTGTCAGACGTTTTTAAAATTTACTTTCTCCCATTCCCATCCCAGAGAAGCTAATTTGTAGATGTAATTTATCATATCAGGGATCTCGCTTTCACTCCTTTAATCAAACCCTCTTTCATCGATAAAAATCGAGACGGAAAAATCAGTTTGGAGAAAGTTGGGAGGATGCCTGTACACAAGAATGAATTCAAAATCAGAATATTAGCATTCTGCTAGAGAAAGTTTTCGACGGCTGTTGCCACTGCGATGAAGAACATGCGCCCAAAAGGTTTCGACCGCCTTGAAAGGACCGAGAATGCGAATTTCACTTTCTCTTCAGTGCCGAGTGGAGTTAGGGGGAACCGAACCAGGCCGAGCGTCATCCACTGCCGCAAAAACTTTGTCTGTCCTCCCTACTTTCCGCGCAAACATTTCATTTTGAGGTAGAGACTAGGACAAAGCTAAAAATAGCATTCCCTCCCTACGCTCCAACAACTCCTTACTGTTCATCTTTTGGCAACCTCAGACTAATAACCTCAAATTCATTAAACTCCCGTGATACTCCCATTTACAGCGCTAGGCTAACCCAGAACAAGGCGTCAAGGAGTACTTGAGGAAGTCGAATGCCGAATTAGTTATGTGATATTGGCCGATTGGCTGCAGCGCTTGGGGGAAAGTGGTGAAAGTGCTAATAGGCCGATTGCTAAAGAAAGTGAGCGACTGGGCAGTTTCCGAGGAAAAAGAAGTCTCTTCCGTCACCATAATAGGTTTGTTTCCTTCATAAAAAATTTATTTACTGTTCGAAACCATATGGAAAAGGGAGCTATTCCGACTTCACTCGCCTTCTCCCTCCGTCCACAAACGTGTAATCAATTCAAATCTAATACCGCCTTCTCTCCTTTACTACCGCTCGAGAAAGGAAACTTGGAGAAAGCAAAAAAACGGACGAAAACTCAATGAAGGGAAACTAATAACTTGTTTTATTGGGAACGCACGATTCGTCCTTATCTAATCATAAAAATGTACTTTCCCTCTTTTTATTCCATGCAACTTTCCTATAAACCGCTGCTTTAAAGACTCCAAAGCATTTAACGTCCTCTGGCACTTTGACTCCATGAACAAAAAATCCTGTTCCTACCAACCTCTCTCCTGATTACAACACCAGCAATTATTGTCAAGAGAAAGCTAAAAATAAAATTGACATGTTTCACGAGATGGTTAATTATAGTCCTACAAAATTGATCATCATAAATAATTCAGATCCACCTTGGTCGAACTACTATAATTAAAAAACAGTTCAATTTGTTTGAGATGTTTGAAGGGCGTTTTTTGAGGGAGTCAGACTCAAACACACAGGAAGCTTGTGTCAGTCTGTTTGAACTTTCCCTCCTTTGTTTCCAATGTCGTACCATGGCACGAAATGTTCTTGGAATGAGGCCTCTTGAAGTGCGGCTCCAGAGGGAGGTCATTAGAATAAGTGGCGAAGAAATTAGAAAATGTCAAATCCTGACTTTTACTCAATAACATTTCCGGGAAAATCAGCTTTTCATTGTTCCAGAACCCACTGGCTTCATCTCAAAGTAATTTCTTTGCGAGGCAACTTATCTACTTCACTTCGGCTGACGCGCAGCTTCCTGCTGCCAAGGCCCAAAGCATAATCTAAAACTATTTACGGCAAGTGAAACAGAAGACGGAGATATAAATAGATCAAATTGGCAAATGCACACAAAATATTTTCCTAGTTCCACATACCCTCTTCCTATTCGAGAAAAGGGAAGTTTTACTGTTAGATAATAATAAATTTTGCACCAAAGTAGAGAAACTTTCTCCTCCTAAAGAAAGTCGTGACAGTAACGTAATGCTGCTGGTAGAAGGGATAGAATTTACTAAGATTATACACGACGTACAGATGGAAAAAAAAGGAAGAAAAGCTCTCGCTCAATTTCAAAACTTTTCCAAAAAGAACTTTCTTATTCTCATAAAGGATACGAGCCGCTGCAGAGAAAGTGGTTAGATTCTTTTTATGTCATTAAATGCATTAAAGGAAAATTCTTTGGAGTTGAAGCTCAAAAACTTTAAGTCTCAAATGCCACCACAATGATTCGAGGTAATTTAACATAGAGCAAGAGAAAATTTTTTCAGGGAAAGGAAGAGAAAGGCGGAATAATGTTAAAGTACAGTACTTTCATATGGATTCAAAATACTTTTTTTTTGTCTTAAAAATACCTTTAGATTCATCCATTCCTTCTTTCCTCTTCCGTCTCACTTTCTCCAAGACCCCTCAACCATACTACCTACATTCTACTTTCCACATTTCAAATAAATCGGCAGAGCGTACACTTTAAGTGTACTCAGCCCTTTAAGTGTACCCAAACATCCCGTATCAAGGCTCCTTAGACCCTTCGCTTATTTTTAAAGATTCAGTTGTCTCAGGACGATCAATTCTAAATTAAAACTTTACCGTTTCCTGACTTAAAGTTAGGGTGAATTGGACTGCCTTTCACTTGTACAGTTGATATCCTTCACCTCTCCCTCACTTTCTTCCTTGATCGAAACTTCGTGAAGGGAAAAGAGAAAGTGGAGAAAACGGGAGTTGAATGAACAATCAGCCTCCAATTCCTTCCTTCATCCGTACACGAGAAATTTAGGCATCTCCCAATATCCCTCTAGAATCCAAAGAGGAGGATTCCTTGGGGCTACACTTTATTGATTCTTGTCCAAAAAACTTTCTCTCTTCAAAACGTGAGGAACCTACTCAAAAAATAGGAGAAAGTCAGAGAGTAATGTTGGGTCATGAAAGTTAAAGAGAGGGAATCTTTTACGCATAATTTGATTTGCTTTCTCCAGAGCCCCTGCTGCCTCAGTCAAAAGTTAATTAGACGGAAGTAAGTTGAGAGTTTTGTTTTAATCTGATAAGTGTGTAGGATTTTGAAGTAGTGGACAATATTTCTCGTCGAGACGATTATGGCTCAAGTCCTTTGCTCAACTTCTTCATGGTCTGAGGAAGATAAGGAAGAACTACGCTAGTTACTAGGAGGTAGTGGGAGGGCATTCGCAGGGAAAATCAATAGCGAAAGTCTTAGGCTGGAGAAAGCTGGAGAAAGCAGTTAGAAAACAGGAAAAAGCGGGCAAGAAGAAACTAGCTCCAGAAGTCTTCTTCCAGAACTGAAGCCTGTCTTCAATGAAAAGAGAAAGTTGGGGAAAGAGACAGAAGGCAAGGGAGAAAGCTCTTTTTCCCTTAAGACCTTCCCCTGTTTCCCTTATTGTGCTTTCTTCGTTCATTAAATAAGTTACAATTTCTTGTAAATTTTAATATCATCCCTTAGTTCATCTTTACAGCGACAGAAAGTGGAGCCTATTACCAGGAGAAAGTTCTCGAGGAAGTGGATCCTGGAATTTAAGTGGATAAGGTCAGAGCCACAACCGCTTTCTCTTACTTACTCAAATACCGTTTGTGAAATTTGTCTCTGTGCTTTGCACATGCATTTACAATTCAATTACCTTCATTATAGACGCAGACGCTTTAACAAATGAATAATGGAGTGCCCACATCTCCTGCTCTGTCATTTGACTCGATTCCTCCTTCCTCTAAAGTTGTAGTAACAAATTAACTTCCGCTTCCACCTTCCACTTCCACTTAAATAATAACAGTGGTGCTAATTTATTTACAAAATTCCCTTTCCTTCCCTCCATCACCATTACCTTTCAGACGCAAATTCAGACACAAATTCCCACCAACTCCATTCCCGAATTTGCGGTAAACTAGCGGCTGTCTCAACCATAGAAAAATTCTCCAGCAATGGGAGAAAGCGATAATTTGATAACATTTTCCTCAGCCTTTTTCTAGTGAAAGCACCCAGTTTTACCCCAAGCAAACTCGCAACTTCCCCTGATAATAACTTTTTGAAACCTAGTACCAAAAAGTAAAAAAAAAAAACAATAACAAAAACTGAGAAAAACCAGCAGCTTTTCCTATTCAAGTAAATTTTCAGTTTTCGCTTTCTCTCAAAGCAGTAATCCGCAAAGACTAATTCTTAATTTTTGTTTTGTAGATCAAACTCCACCTCATTCACTTTCCATCACACTTAAGAAGAAACTATATTTACTCGCCTTGCAGCCAGGAATTTAAAACTTTCTAAAAGTAAGTTAAGAGTGAAAATTTGCCTTTGCAATTCCGGAGGATTATGCATTCCCTTCAGTTAAACAGCAAACATCACCCAAAATTAGCATTTTTCTCATTATTACGTTGGGTAGCATTATAAAAGTTAGATTAGTTGTTAATTAGTAAGAGAAGAAGAAAGTTATTTTCGGGAGCATTTTGGGATTGTGGTGGGCCTATCAGGGGCAAGAGAGCCCTTCCCCGTCGTTTTCCGAGTATTAGATTACTCAAATAAGACATTAGGAGCACAGAGAAGATCCCGAGCTCACTTTCTCCTGCACTTTTGCCCAAGTAACATGATAGTGATAGCTTTCTCTTTCACAGACAAACTAACCCTACTTCTGTCCCAAACCTTCCTAGAACGTTCCAAACAATTTCATTTGGAGAATGCAAAATAGAAATGTTAAGAAGACAGAAAGAAGTAAAAGTCCAGTGCCAATAGCTTTCACTTACTCAATTCGTCAACATTACGAAAAACTACAACTTTCACCCGTCCCTAAAATGGCGTAATTCCTTCCATTTCGACAACTATTCGCTCTCCGCCGAAACCGAAAGCGTCAACCTCAAATCGAAGGACATCCCTGGCGAATTTACACTACGGATGTTCACTTGAGTTATAGAATGCCTCCAGCTCTAGCTGGCTGAAACCGGGCCAAATTTCTTTTATTATCTATTTGGTCCCCTTCAACCAGCTGTAGTTGGCATTAGACTTACCATCACTCAAGCTACAACAACACAAGAAAGGGCCCTGGTCCGCCCTCTATTCAAATTCCTCTCATAGCACACTTTCTCCCGACTTTCTCCGAACGGAAGTGCTCTTTGCAATGAATTTGCTTTCTCACCGGGAAATCATCTCATTCTCCAACGTCAGGAGGCATTGACTCGGAAGAAAAGGACTTGAGCCCCACACTTCAACTCAAAAAAAAAGTAACTCAAAGGGCCCTATTCGAGGGCCTAAGACACAATGACCCCTGAACAAGCTTTCCCTCTGATCACGTTCTGGACCCCTTTCTCCACTTTCTCTTCCCTCCATTCTAGTCTTCAAAGCAATAACTCAAAGTGTAGCTACTCAACTATGAGAGGCAGAATGGACAGCATAATACGCACAGGCACCACTACCACCGCTTTCACTCATCGAGGCCTTTCACTCAACCAAAATTACCTCAAAACAAAATTCTCAACACTCAATATACTGCCTTTAAGCCTACAAAACTCGCATTGATGAACAACTACTTTATCTTAACATAATGTGTTATTAAAAGTTATTAAAAGAAAGCACATTCTTAGGCTTAAACCCTTGTTTCTTTTTTTTTAAATATAACTATTTTAAAAGGACCGGATTGGAGGCCAGGAGAGTCCTGGGAATGCTCCGTAGATTTTTCAACCAATAACAAGCCTCCTTATGAAAAAAGAAAGGACCTACTATCTCCTCCATAAAGGCAATTGCTCGACCATAAACCATAAGACTTCCCTTTAATTCCCTATGCAAAGGCACGTCTAGAAAATCTCCTTTCCCATTATTAGCACAAGTGCTAGGGAAAGGCAAATCGGATTTTTTGCTTTCTCCCTTCATACTCCATATTTATTCCCACAAACTTCCAGCTTTGTTGCCCGTCAGCATTATTTCCATTTATTACAGAGCCCTTTCCGCTAAGGATAAATTGGTGGAGCCGTACATCTAAAGAGAGTCGACTGTGATAAGGCGATTACTTTTACTTTATAGCTTCCAAAAACCAAGTTTTGGAAAATAAGGGACTTAAGGGAGAATCTTCGTCAGCTTTTTTATATGCAGATGTCTTCTGATTGCATAATGTGAAAGTGCAAGTTCAGAAAAGGAAACGGATTAAAATCACTTAAGCATTATAAGGAAAATTGATCTGAGAGAAAGTAGGAGAAAGCATCAATCACAACGACTAAATAGGATTTTTTGAATGAACTGAATAATTCCCGCATCAAATTTTACATGGGAAGGGATTAAGATCCAATGGGCTCCCGACCTCGCTGTAATTAATTTCTCATCAATTTCCACCATCCAAAAAAGTCATTTCGTGACGACTGGTATTTGGGACACGAAAAATAAAACCAAACCCTTTCTCACACGCCCAAATAACGTTTCATTTGCCTTTCCAAATGAGGAGAGAATGTCAATGAAAATACTTTCGAGTACTTTCCCCATTCAATTCCAAAATCAACTCGAGATCACACTTTTGGAAATTCTCGTTTGAGCCCTTAATGATCCCATTCCCGACTCTCACTCAATCATTTCCAAAATCAAAACGGGATAATGCGAGTGCGAGGAGAAAGCACGCTCCAAGGGCAATGCCCTTTAGTTTTACCCTCCTCAAATTGTGAACCAATTTCTGATTCCGATTCAATACAAATTTCGAGCCCACGCCCCTCTAATGATCCCTTTCCAGACTGCCAAAGACCGCTCAATTTGTGAGCAGCCGCCAAAAACGAAATTATTCTTCCATCCACCGCACCTACCACTTTCTCCGCAACGTAACGGATTCCACGTGACTACGCTATAAATCAAGAGTTTTTGACTGATGCAATTGTCATACTGTGCATTTCCATTTTCCCTTCCTACCACCACACGTTACCAACTTTCTCCAAATTACTTATACTTTCTCCCAATGCCACTTTTCTTATTGATTGTTCATCCTCAATATCCCGGAATAGATCTCATATTCACAATTTCTCAAGACTACATAGTCCGATCCATTACGAGACCATTTCGGCCTCAGCAACCATAAATATCAAACTTACTACTCGGGCTCCTACTAACGATTCAAGAGCGGTCCATGAAAAGTGACCCAAAAAATCAGAAATTTTTGTCATTAAAACGTTTTTTTTTCTCTGTATTGAATCAAAATTGAGAAAGTGAGGTTCGTAGGACTTGTTTGCTTTCTCTGCCCTCCACACCTTGAAGCCACAAAGTTAACGAGACAAAATAACAAGGAGCAAACACAGAGAAACATCTCTTGTGAGCCGCTGTGCCGCCGAGGCGTTGGGCCTCATGCAACATTCAACGGCCTTCGTGAGGCCCTTTCTCCAGCTGCCACAGACGGAGGGCTTTTGTGCCTTGGCCAAAAGAGGTGGCCTCACTTGCCTAAATCATCAATGACACACACGTAGCTCTAAAAAGGCTTTTCTCTCTTCAAACAAAACTTTCCTTTTGGCAAGGGACCATGACATGGAGCAACTAATTAGTTTCATAGATTTCCTCCTTCCTTTGTAATCAGATCTCACTCAAGGTTAATTACCTCCTCATCTCATTATTATCGAATAGCAAAAGTGGCAGATAAATTCAGGGCTTTAAAGTGTCTCGAGCCGGAGGACTCCTCCGGGAGGAGTGAGGCGGAGGAGGGCTACATTGGACAATGTGCATGTGCCAAGAATTATCTCCTCATTGTGACGAGGCCTGCTACAACAGTATTCGAATGAAGACATTAAGCCCACCCACAACCCTTTTTCTCTCGATATCGGAACAATGGGCAGCTTAATAGCCGACTACTGGACGCGAGAGAGACACATGATCAGATCCACAACTCATTAATTTTAAAACTAATCTCATCATTCTCCAAAACACTACACACTCCGGCTTCAAATTCCATTTGATCCAAACGACCTCATTTCATGTAGAGAAAGTACTTTTGGTGGAGTCGACCTAAGAGCCCTCCTCCAACTGGAGCCACACAATTTCCATTTGGAGTCAAGACAAAAACGAAGGTGAAATATTCAAATGGGATGGAGAAAGTGAACGGAGAAAGTTTCCGAAGCCAAGTTGCAAATGCGTAATCATCAATCCCTTCCATCCACATTCTCTCATTGAACTTTCTCCACTAACAATATTATCCATCCATTTTTTACACTCAACATTCAGTCTTGAAACTTCTAGGAAAGAAAAATCATGTTTCATCCATTCTCTCGACTTCGCGGTGGAATATTACAAAATTGCACAAAAAAAACTACATTTCAATTCAAAGCAAACAATTGCATATTATGAAAAAAAAACGTTTGTGACAAATGTGAAAGCATCTCAGAATGAGAGAGGCAAACGGCCAAGGATATAATTTTGAGCTCGTTCCTAATTTCATTTCTATAGGAAACGCTTTTAAATTTCGGTCAGTGGTGATTGGGCGGTAGAATGGGTTTACTGTTGAAAGGAGTCTGAAAGAGCATTATTCCAAATAGAAAGTAGATGAGAAAGGGCCATTCCAGAAGAGGCCTATCATTTCATTACATGAGATACTTTCTCTTCCCTTTAGATTTCAACTCTCTGCAAACAGTAGACTCCCTTCTTTTCTCTTCCTAACCCACCAATCTCGTCATGGAAAAAGACAATGGCAACTTACCTCACTCTACAATGAATCCACTCATGCACGCTTCTTTTCAATTCCAAATAGAACCTCCCTCAACCTAATAATACTTTCAGAAAGGAGCCTCCAAGGCACAAAAAAAAAGAAATTTTACATTCGTACCTACAAAGAAGAAAAAAAAATTCCAAATGTGTGACTTTGTGCTTTCTCCAAGATGCTTTCTCTCCCATAACTCATTTTTGTTCAGTCTTAGACAGAACTGCCTAATAATCAAACGGGCGGATAAAAAGGCAAATAAAATTCGGGAATTAATTAATGTCAAATAGTAGAAAGGAAAGAAGAAATCCAAGTGTTAACTTTGCAAGACAAAAATTGTGGTGTAATTTTCTCTTTAGAATTCGGGAACGTCCCACCTCACCCTTTCAAGTGAGGTAAAAGTGTGGTCAAGTATTTTTGGGAAATGAATGGAGGGCAACGAAGTGGGATCAACTGGGCAACGCCCTCGTCATCATTCTAATGTCTCTCCCCTAAGCATCACAATGTGATAAAGCAGGCTTCTCCGATTTTTCAAACTTTACCTCCGAATTTCGAGAAGCCCACTCAAGCACTAATGCAACGAGGATGAAGTGTGGGCAGAGCTGATAGGGGTACTTAACGCTCCCTTCAAATATCACCTCTATCTAAACCAAAAAAAACTTGCAATAATAAAGCCAGAGGAGAATTGGAAGCTAGAGAAAGTCATCATTTAGGATTAGAAGGAGATCGTTCACCTTTTTCTAACCTTTAGCAGTATGCTCTGCTCATACACTACGCTTTCAGTGTAGAAGCATATGGGAGATCACATCTTCAAAAAACAACAATTCTGCCAACCTTGGAAATCCGATAGTAAAAACGGCAAAAAAAACGGTTAAAAAAGGGCAAACCCTCAAATTCAAAACTACAATCTTCAATTTTTGGTGACAAACCATGAGTTTAGAGCCTGAAAATCACCCTTCTAGACATTATTGAATGAGTATTGAAATCAATTTAAAAAGTGTCATGGAATAGCCTCATTAAATTTTTGTAGACTACACTGTCACCAGAAAAACGTTCCGACGCAAAGGATACAAAAACAGGTTAGGTTTCGTGATCTAGAGCATGATTTCGCATAACAAGGCGTGAAGTAGTCGTATTGATCAGCATCACTGTCATTGTTAGAATCCAACAAGAGCCCTTTAGACCTTGGTCTTCCTTAACATTATCATTCGTATCAACATCAATGCCCTTAAGTCACCCATTCCCTATGGTGAACATCTCCATTGAGGCAATGTCTGAGGCCAAGCAGGGCCCTTAAGAATAAACAATCGATGAATTCTATGGGAAATTTCCCTCCTTTTTCCTTATTTCTTGCAAAGCTGTAAAAAAAGAGCAAACAAAGCTCATGAAGAAGGAAAGTGGGCAAACAAAGGAGAAAGCCACGGACCTCAATGAACTTACCAAGTAAATAAAGTCACAACTACGCAGGAAATGCATGGCAGTAGTAATTACATCCCTGATTAACAAAGAGTAATTAATTTTCAAAGAACCTCATAATTTTAAAAGCACATCAGGAAATGGTCCATAAATTTCAAGTAATAAAAAAAAACGTATTTTGAAAGGTAAACTTTTCCGGAGCAACAAACATTACTTGAGTGAGAGGCTCTCGAAAATTTCCAATTCTGAGCTAGGACCACTTGTAAGCTGATTAATCGACAATCGGCATATTAAATCAACACTAAAAAAAAGGTGAGGGGTGTCACCACCGCATTTTAAGTAACCCTTAGGCCATTGCAGCCCTTAAGGACTACTACTGCAGCAAGAGAAACTAATATCCAGTTTTCGTTTTTCCGCTGCAGAGAGAAAGGCAGGAAACTCAATCCATCTAGCTGTCTTGCACACTTCGTTAAGACGAAAGCGACTGGTTCCATCAACTCAACTTGACGCTTTCTCCCGGATTTGGACGGGAAGAGACTCGAAGACGGAAAATAGAAAACAACAATAAAAAAAAACTGGTAATGGCTTTTCTATCACAGTGAGTTTCCCTCAAGGCAGCACCGGAACTAACGCTCTGATAATCCTACTTTTCGAGATCATGGACAAGTAAAGCAGAAAAAAAAAATACTCCAAACGAAACATATTATTAAGAAACGGAGTTTTCCCTTCTTTCTAAACTTTCACCGACCAAAGAATATCCTGCTTTCTCCCGCACTTTCCATTGTGCTCGAAAAACCTATTTGGAGAGTAACTCACATCTAAATTCAAATCTTGATTGACGAGTCAGTAATCCCCAGAAATGTGATTAAAAAAAGCACAGTGAAATATGGGCTTCCGTAGCAAATCTCATTCGAAATACTGCCAGTCTTAATCTTTTCACCAAAAATTGCAAAAAAAATCTTCTAACCAAAAAGCCAAGATCAGCATCGGAAGATGAAGAGTGGAATTTCCCTAATGAAGACAAATAGTTTTCAACAGTTCAGTTTCGACTTTCACTACCAAAAAAAAATCTGTAGATTCTCGACCGAAAAATGACTTAGGAAGAAAATCATGTTCCCAAGAAAATAAATGAAATGGTTTGCCTCTCAAATCCCCAAAATGCAATGTTGAGTTGCTGCAGATTGTTGGCTAGCAAGAGATTGGGGTTTACAAAATAAGAAGTTTTTTTTTTTTTTCGAGAAAGAGAAAGTCTTGGGAAAATTGCCTTTTTCTCTCTCTCATAATTTGGAAGTCTGGTGAAAGCTATTTTTTCTCGTCTAGATTCTAGAAAAAAATAAGGGACTCTAGCCTAGCCTCATTTGATGTGCCCTTTGACTCCTCTTCACTTTTGTCATCAGTTGAATTAGTCTTTCCAACCTCAGCGACGCAGAAGTCACTTTCTCTCCAATTCTCTCCTCGCCTCTTCACTCCACACTTTTCATCACTCACAAGAAAGGAACCACTTTCACCACACGTTGCGCCCTTCAGCCACTCTTCAACTTTCACAAAATTCTACTTCCACCACCACCGCTCAAAGTTTCTAATTAATGAAAAAAAAAACTACCATTCATTCTGCCTGTGAAGGAGGAGACATCTTTTTTGGGTCCTTTCACAATTAGTTGATTTCTCCAATAAACCCCAATTACCCAATTTCCACAGCTTTTACAATTTGAATCATCGAGAGAAAGCGCCACACAAAACTTTCTCCCACGTCCCACCCCAGCATTAGTTCCAACCCACAAACTTTTCCAATTCCCAAAAAAAGACCATTCCAATTACTCATATTTCATTCTTAACAATCCCAACTTTCCCTGACTCTTGCGACCATTTACTCCGTGACCAAAAAAAAAATGTTATTGTTAATAAATATAGGAATTTGAGTAATGTCGAGGACGTCGCCTTTAACTTTCTCCAAAACTCCAAAGGCTTTTCTCCAATATTGCAAATTTAGAGATGAAAAGAAAGCATAGGAGAAAAGAGAAAGTGGGATAAATTCAATAGGAAACAAAGGGAATTGTGACGGAGAAAGTTGAAGGAAGAAAACATTACTTTCACTCGTGATCATCAACAAAATCTCAACTATCCAAAAAGGGCCCTTGCTCATCTTCAAAATATACAATTTCCCTTATTTGGAGCCACTCTATGGTCCTTTGCAATTCAAAATTTTAAGTTCTCGGAACAAGTGCAAAACAAAAGAACAGAGAAAGTCTTAGAAGGACGAGGAAGACGCTTTGCTAAGATTAAATTAAAAGACAAATAAAAGGCTTTCCCAAGTAATTTAGCTTAAACACCAACTTTCTCCTCCCTCCTACAGAATTATCCTTAATTTTATAAGCCAATCCTTTACACAAAAACTTTCTTGTAATTACAAACTGTAAAACTTTCTCCTTCGGCCTCACGTCCTCCAACTTAAACACGAATTGGAAGAGGCAGGCCTTGAATGTTAAAAAATTGTTTGAAATTCAGTGCCTCAGCAGAATAGTTTGTTTTCGTTGTTGGAATCCGTCGTATTGACGAGTCCTGCCTGACAGGCGACCTCTCCCATTTCGCTTCAGAGGGAAGGTGACATTTGATTTTGAAATGTTCTGCTTGTCACGTAACACGAGTCCTCCCATGGTAAGTCAGGGAAAGACGCATCTCTTCCAATTTATCCCAAAGTCGTGAATTCGGGAATTCAGACGAGATTTGTGTTTGGATTTTGCTTAGTGAGACAATTTGGGCGGAAGATGAGAGAGGGAAATGGAGGAAGTGATAACATATGTCACCGTGCTCTGGAAATCAAAGAGGCCGAAGCAGAATAATCACCAATCAATATTTACGCCAGATTGAACCAAGCATAATGGCAATGGCCCACAGGAACGGGAGTGAATGGGAATGAAAGTTGGGCACACAAAAGGAAGGAAGAGGGCCCAGAATTGTGGACCAACACAATTCCACCAATCACAGCCCTCCAAAATGCCCGGCAAAGAAAAGTTGTGCAGGAAGTGTGAATCCAAGGAAAGTAATTCCTTCTCGAGAAATGTCCTGTCTCCACCACCAACATTTCTTGTCCCATTTACACAAAAAATGCAAAAAATTAAACATTACAAGAGCTGAACTGAAGCATTCTATGAAATAAAATTGTCCTTTCTCCTAAAAGAGAAAGCTCTCGCATAAAAGAGAAAGATAGAGGACACAAAAGTTTGACTCGTAAAATCACAGTTATTCAAATCATCCAAATCCTGCCAAATCAAACCTTAGCAAATACTGGCCTCAAATGGTGCGTTCTTGTTAAATAAAAGCTGTATTTTTTACATCAAAGTGTTACACTGTGCAGCACACAGGGATTTTACATGCTGTATTTGAGATTTACTAGTTTTTTGCTTGGTATGGAAAGCTCCAAAAGCAAAACAATGAGCAATGCAAACAGAAATGCGCCAAATCTCAAACGAATGTTTGTCTCCTCATTTATAATTGATTGTGGTTAAAAAAAAATTATTATATCGACATTAAAAAAAAAACTAGAAATTAAAATTTTTGAAGTTAAGAATTTTAGTTGCACACGTGAATAATTCCAGGACGGGCATGTTTGGCTCAATTACAAAATGAAATGGTGCCAGCATAACATCACAAAATCAAAAAGAACGTCAAAAGCATTCAACATTTTACTTCAAGCTACTTTCTCCTTTATTTGTAAATGACACGACTACTCATATCTCTCAATATTATAATTCAACGTTTCCCAGCTAAACATTTTCTCATTTTCAATCCAAATGAAATGTTTCACAACAATAGAAACTCCAAAAGTTTCAGAACCAATTTAATCCAAAGATGCCAAAAGTGCTCCTCTTCCCGTCAACGTAAGTGCCCCCCTTCTAAGCCAACTTTTATTTTGGGAAGAATGTTGGTAAAGTTTAATAAATATGGCTTTGTATCCTTGTAGGAAGCGAGAGACAGATATTGTGGGAAGACGTAAAAGTTTGAGGACTCAGAGCACTCCTGCCCATTCCAAATGCCTCAACTCCCGACTTAAAGATGAAGTGAAAGTATGACCCACCCACACACACAACTTTCTCCAGCACGTCTCAAATCCCATGCTCCCGCAACCCAAGGCACACCGAAAACAGGGAGTCTCCAGGACATTCCAGGAAATTCCAGGCTTAGGCCTCCCTCCACATCACCAATGAGACGGATGCGTCTCCAGGAAAAAAAAGAGGAGAAAATAGGAAAAGCCTAATCTTACCTAGGATTTCCTCGGAGAGCTGCATGATGTAAAACATTGAAACCATTCGTATTGGTCAGCGTCACGTCAGCATTGTGATCCAGCAGCAGAGCCAGCATGTCATCACGCTTCTTCGATATCGCATCTGCAACGACCACAAAACAAAGACAAAAATGGAATCAAGCACATTTCCATTTAGAAAGACACACTGTATCACATTTTATCTGCCGATGCATCGGCCAAAGAAAGACCCACCCGAAGTGAAAAAAAAACAAATAAAAAAAACAGAAACAAAATCAAAATTATCCCTAATTTCAGCCGCAAGGCAAATTCCTCAAAAATTGTCAATTTTGCATTTTGTGCCGTAAAAATTCAAAAACTTTCTTCTGACTTTTTTTTTTTCATCGTGTTCATTTTCTCACCTCACCTTTTCAGAAATCAAGAAGAATCGTGTTTTTGACTTTGAGTCAACTTTTTTCCCTCATGTCAGAAACTTTTTTTTTTAAACTTTTTTTTACTTATGTCTAATTGTAAAGTGTGTGCGTGCGAGAGGAAAAGTAAAAATGAGGCCTTACCGTGGAGGCACGTGTCTCCCTCTGCATCCTATTAAAATTAAGATCAAAGGCATTTAAGGTTAACAAGGCTTTTATCGTGATGAAAGGAGATGGGGCAGAGGTGGGGCTGGAGGCGCTGGAGGGCTAGTTTCGACGTAAAGAGCGTTTTACAAAGTTAAATAATTAAAAGAGCCGCCTCCCTTTGCCTCTAGCTAACTCCTAGAATCTAGGATTTGCTACAATTGCTCTAACGCGGCAATTCCTAAGCTTTTCCTTACTTTCCTTCTAAGGCAAAAAAAAAGGGAAAGCTTAGAGGGAAAAGCCTATGAGGAGAATTGGTTGGATGTGACAAGGAAATGGGCAGTGAGCCTTTGCCTCAATTGCTTCCAAAAAGGAACGGCCACAGAAGAAAAAAGAAAGCTTTCAGGATCATAAAAGAGAAATGAGCTGCTTTAGCTTTAAGGATAATGAGACACTTTCTCCTGAGGAGAAAGTTCCCTTTCACCAAGAAATATTGTAGCACTTGCAGGAGGACTCGTCTAAAATAAGGCTTAATACATCATTTTGATTCCTGAGGCAAAAGTAAATATTTTACTTTCTCCGGCGGGGAAAGCGGAGAAAGGAATTGGAGGACAAAACAAGGGAGAGCGAGGGAAGGAGTTCATTATCTCATTCGATTCTTTTACTTAATTTCCTAAATCATTTTCCTTTTCATCTTCCCACAAGAGGATAAAAGAGGAGGATCACTTTTTGGAGTCGAAAAAAATGAAAAAGAGAAAGTACGAAAGACTTTCTCTTTTTCGAAGATGAAGGGAGATAAATATTTGAACGTGCGGTGACTACCTGAAGAGAGGGGTGACACCCGAGACGAAGCAGAGTCGTCACGACGCCAATGTGACCTTTGTTCACTCCAATGTCTACAAAGAATATGAAAGTCAAACGGTGTATGCCAACGGTTTTTTTAAACAACGTTCTTTTTCTAAAAAGTAGGATATTTGTATTGCTTTGGTGCGATTGGAATCGTTTGAAAAACGCACGAAACATGATTTATTTTTATTACAAAAATAGTTTTGCAAACTCACGGAGTGCCGTTTGGCGTCTCTTATTTCGAGCATTGAGGTCTGCCCCATGTTGTGACAAGATTTCGAGAACGCTCGGCTCATCACCAAAAGCGGCGTGATGCTGATTGAAAGATTAATCAAAATCAATTAAAAGATAAATCATAGAGAAATCAAAATCAATTAAATCGTAGCTGGGCCTTTCTTACAACAGCGCGATCTCCATCACGGTCTTCTATTTCAGGATCAGCTCCGTGACTCAGAAGAATTCGAATTACTTCCACATGTCCATTTTGACTGGCAGCCTTGAAATTATCAGTCAAAAAAAGTCGTTTTCTCAAAAAAAAAAAAGGATCTTCTGGAGTACTTTTGAGCAAACATTTTTTTTTTCAAAAAACAAACACATCATGAACAGTTTTTCCAAATGCACAAGAGGAATTGTGCACTGCAGAGAATTTGTGCAATGCACAGGAGGAATTGTGCAATGCACAAGAGGAATTGTGCAATGCAAAAGAGAAATTGTGCAATGCACAAGAGGAATTGTGCAATGCACGAAATGAGCCTATTGAGCCAGAAATTGAAAGTAAAAACCTCCTGTCCTAGGACGGGCTTGTTTCGCTATTTTTTATAATTCTGTTCAATTACGCCAAGTTGCATTTAAGTAGCAAAAGAAGCCCGTTCTTGGAACATTCCACCAAAAATCTTAACATTTATTTTCAAAACTTTCCCTACAACAATAAAAAACTAAAAACCGTGCCTCATTGGCTAGCCTTTGCTTTCTATTTTTGTATTTTGTTTATAAAAAAAAAGCTCTTCGTAATATTTATTTTTAATATTTAAATTTTTGAGAGCTGAAATTACGAACAGAGGCTGAAGTGCACTTGAGTTTTAGTGTAGTTTTTACGCACGCACACACAGCCAAACTGCTGGCTAATAAAAAAGTATGGCCATAAAAAAACGACATTTATTTAACACCTAGTATTATAAATTCCTATGTAAGTTCTGGAGGAGAGGACGTGCAAATTAGGTTAACTGGCTTTTAATTAAAAAAAACGAAATTTATGATCAGTCAGAATTACCTGTAAGGCGGTATGGCCCGAGAAAACTCCGTTTGCATTCAATTCTCCGCGTGATAAAAGCTGAAAGAAAAAAAAATATGAAAAAAAGATTTGTGGATGTTTTTTTTTAGTAAATTTCTTAGAGATTAAAGGAAGCTCTTCTTCATCTCTTCCCTTCTCGAAATGTTGGGGTAGAATGTGAGTAAGAATAGAATTTCTAAAAGAGAGATTTATGTAGAAAACCTCCTGGAGAAAATTGCTGAAGTAAACAGAATATGAGCCATTTAATTTGGAAAAAGAGGAAAAAAATGAGGAATTGGTTTCCAATTTCCTCCCTCCATTCTTACATCTTCACATTTTGCAAAATCCCCATTGGCAGCGGCCTTGACGAGCTCTTCTTCGTTGATATCTCCAGTAACTTGAGTCTCAAAGAGCTTCTTCAAAAGTGCACTCAAGCGCTCTGCAACATCAAACAAGGACGAAATCAGGCTTCTGGGCCTTGTAAAACCCAAGTCTTTCCCCAAATGCATTCTCATACCAAGATACAATGCCCTCCTCAAAAATGAATCACAAATTGAGAATCAAAAACTCAATGTAAAAAAAAAGTAAAGTTGAGGTTACCACCGCTGGAGGATCCTGGAAGGGAGCCATCGGAGGAGGCCACTTTCGTCACAGCCAATGGATTGTAAGTCCAGCAGGTTCCACACACTTCAACTTTCAAGTCTCCATCATGGTAGATTTGCTGAACACGCCCAATTCTCCCAAGGGTCTACAACGCAAAAAATGCAAATCAAAATCAAAGTTGTATAACGTTTTTTTTAGGTTTCAACCTAAAATTATTTTTTAGATTTTTTAAACCTAGAGCGAAGAGCTACATGCTTTTTAAACCGAAATTTAGTAATTAATTTTAACTGACTATTAATAACTCAAGCATCAATTGCCACCGTTCTCATCATTTGAGTAACATTTCGTTATAGTGTGTGAAAGTGAACGAGATACGAGATCGTAAATTGATTGTTTGTAAAAAAAAAACAATCAGGATTCAAGTACTCAGAGATCTCTCAATTTTGCTTTTTGGAGTCTTTTAGTTAATGGATAAGAGAAAGAATCAGTTTTCTTAAAAATTCTCCTCCTCCAATGACTCCGAAAAAGAAACAAATTTAAAAAAAAACGTTGTTTTAAAAAAGTAGTTCTAAAAAATAGGTATTGGATACATTTTTTGTAAAAGTAGGTTACCGGCAGCATTGCGTCAGCCCACTCTCCATGACCTCGTTGGAGCATTTTCATTCGCTCTAAATCAGCGCAGCACTGGACAACATCACCCACGGCGAATCCACTTCCAGATTCTCGTAACTCATTGACAGAGTCGTTCACTGAATGAGACCTCGTTCACTCCCACGCCGCCCACTGCCGCCACCGGAATCAAAACCTTGGTTAATACTGCCGGATTGAACGTCCATCTAAAAACGATTAAAAAAATTCAACTTCAATCAAGTAAGCGATAAGCGATTGATTTATGTAAGATTCGTGATTTAAGTTATCATTTTAATTGTTATAAATTTTTTTAAACCAAATCATTGTTGGATTGCAATTTGATTTATAACCTGTTTCCGGACGGATATGCCACGACAATGTCACGGTCTTCGTCGATACCAACCACGGTGCCCGTGGTTCCGAGACATTCGTACATTCCATCCGTCCAGCCACCGTGGCCGTGCTGGAGGCTCTGAACTACTTCCAGCTCCAAATCGATATTTACCTGGTAGGAGGAAAACGAACGTTTAAAATTCTAATTTTCCATAATTTTGTTTAATTTGTTTATTGTTTAGTTTATTTGTTTAATTTTGTTTGTTTTGTGCATTTACTTGATCTCCGACTTGAATTCTCTGTGTAGCATTCCGTGGTGCTTCGCCACCAAGAGATGGCAAATGATCCCGATAAAAGGACCCTCCTTTCGCATCACTCACCACTTTCAAATCGGCCTAGAAAAATTAGATTTTATTATTTGTTCTAAACAGTTTATTTTAATTCAACTTTTCTAAAAGAATTAAAACGTTTTTGTTTACCATTCCCTCGAAGCCTAGTCGATACAAGTTCTTAGCACCGGTGTCCCAGATGACGTACGCCGCTGATCGCGGGCTTGTAGCAGACCAGTCTTGAATTTCAGTCAATTTTCCACGGCGACCGTTGCCTCCATCTTGATCTTCCCACTGCCAGTCCACGCCGCGCACGACTCTCGCTCCAGGGTACAGCCCACGAACTTGGATCTTCTTCGTTTTTCTTCTCGGCTCCACCAAAACTCTAAGAGAAAATTGTATAAAAAATCTTTTTTCTTAAGTTTTTTTTCTCCAAAATTTAAAAATTGTGATAATTAACTACCGTCCGCTATCCGGAGTTGTGATCCTAGAGAATCTGTGTCGCATGGAATGCTTGTCTCCATGATAACAGACGCTGCAAAGGTCGTAGTTGGGACACTCGGCACATTTCCAGCGAATTCCAAATATTGGCTGCTGTCGACAAGTATCACACATTGTTCCCTCATGCTTGACGCCTGTTACAAAAATCTTTTTTTTACATATTGCTCTAGAAAGCGAAATCATGCCTCTTTGATTAACTCTAGTTATTTAACTTTTACGAATTTCATGCGAATTTCATGCAAAAATGTTGCTCATTGAGTAGAATTATGAGTGAATCGCACAGAATAAATAATTATCGTAGAAATGTGGCCCAGTTTTCCCTGTTGAAACTTTATTGCTTGCTTAAGGATCAAAGCTGACAAAGAGTACTGAACCTTAAAATCAAGCTTTACCTGTTGGTGCACTGTCCAAAATTCGGAGGTCAAAGGCCACGGAACAGCGGTAGTTGGCCGCGGTGCCATTGTCCCACACAACCACCACTTCTTCAGGAGACTCAAAAGTTACGCACGGTGCCAACATGACCTTCGCCGCCATCTTGCTTTCCTGAAAATTTACATCCACTCGTTAATATTTTTATCCACTCTTTTTTATTGGAGATTCAAATTTTGTAAAGCTAGCAGATGACCACGTGGTAGAATCCGTTACCCCATTTCCAGTCTTGACCTCGAATGACCCTCGCACCAACGCCCTCTGCCGCTAGTCGACTCGTTCTCGCACTGATGCTGCTCACCATCGACTCCATCTGATTACCCACCACTGACATGACGGCTCAGTTCAGGTCAATCTGAAATCACAAAAAAAAATCTTAGGAAATGTCCAGTTGTTACGCATCAATTCCTTCATATCCGACATTTACTCATCATTTACGCATCATTTACGCAACTCAAATCGCATCTTTGCGGCTCACTTCAAAGGAAAAGAGATCAGTGGCTGGAGCGAGAGATTACTCCTAAATGCTCCTTGTCATTTGTCAATACGAATATGTCAACAACCCTTAATGACCCTCTGATAAGAGCCGTATAAATGAGCCTCATTACGCTCCAAATTTTCAAGACGCATTTCCCTGTTAAACGAGTAATTTTACATCTTGGACCTCAAGTTACTCCCTCATTACAACAGTGGTTCGCGTCTTATCAAAAAATTGAGTAGAATTTCGCGAGAAAAACGCCTTACTCAACCAATGAGTAAAGCCATGAGCACACATAAACCTAACCGCACTTAAATTCGTCTTCATTTACATAGTTTCAAATTCAGTTCCATAAGCAAAGCTCAGCATCACTAAAAAAAACCTGACTGAGAAATAGCGAAACAATAGATTTGCATCAGCCCTCTCCAGAATTTGCCAAATGTATTTTTTGTTGCTAGTACTGTCAGCATAGGGAAGGAGGTGAGAGGCAGAGTGGGGTAGTG
>VYYI01000558.1:0-29328 GCA_021029175.1 Bilobella aurantiaca
AAGTTAACCCGTTCAAAAGTTATCGAGCAACCGGACGGACAGACGGACGGACGGACAGACGGACGGACGGACAGACGGACAAAACGTTCCCATAAAGTAGCTAATACGCTACTTAATAACTTAAATTGTAACGAATAAATTTACTCACCTAAACCCAATATAAAATTCTTATGAGTAATTTTACACCTACTACTTCCTACACCTTTTACTTCTAGTGAGTAAATTGCACGCCTAAAAGTAAGGCATGAGTGAATTCACCGCCTTCTTCGATACCGAATCTTGCGCTAGAACCTAACCTAAACCTAACGTAATTTTTCCAGATTACTGAAACCAGCATTCGAACCTAAATTGCGTTTCCAAACCTCAAATTTCTGCAGTTCAGAGCGCTTGAGAGAATTCGTTGGGGATGGAATTTTTTTTTCTGTTTAGTGCACCTTTCTCTTCCGACTCAAAAGCTAATCATACTCTTGACTTTGATCTTGGATGGAACAATATTTTTACACAAAATGCATAGGAGGCGATTATGTAAAAAAAGAAAAATAGCTGAGCTTAGGCGGAATCGTTATAAAAAAACATGCAACGACGTCTACTCGGAAATTGACGGTAACTTTCTTAAGGAGAGGCTTTGTTAGAGCAAAACAAAAAAGAATTCGATGTTTTCTGAAAAGGCCTTCAATCTAGGCCAAGTCACTAAACTCTGAAAAACATCTTGTACAATGACACACTGTTTCCTGATTAACCTATTGTTTGTCCCTAGAAGTAAAAGTAGACAATACAGTTTCTACAAAAGAGCTAATTAACTCGAGCCTCTTTGCATTTCATTAGTTTTTGCGTTTTAGGAGTTTCGAAACCTAAACCTAACCTGAAATGCTTCAAAGTCATTGTTCGGCTTCAAATGTATTGTTAAAGCCACCGGAAAAGTTCTTTTCAGTTACTTTCTCTTCATTAGAAGGAAATGCAAATTTTTGAGTTTTTGATACAGAAATTTCCAAGCTTTCTTTTGAAATGGTGCGAACAAAGGGGAATAGGATTTGGGTTGAGGAAATGAAAGTGAAAAGTTTTGGGGTGAGTTTCTTTGGGTTAGGTTTAGGCCTCTTTTTAGGTTTTAGGTTTAGGCTTTTTTTAGGTCATGTTTAGGTTCTTAAGTGAATAGTTGTAGGCTACCGGGATTGAAGTGTTTTGACTCGTCCCAAGAGATCTACGTGTCCCGCCGAGTACTGCTCAATCACATCCTTCACATCATAGGGCTTCAGAGCCTCGCGAAACTTACGTCGAGCCACCAAGTACTTCATCTGGAGAAAGTAAAAAAAGAAAGGCACTTAAACAGGGCCAACTTTCTCCTAATAACATTATTTCATTAATTTCTCCCCCACTTACACAACCCGTAGATTAGAGCTTAATTGCTCTCAAACTACCAACTTTGGCACTCGAAACAATAGAGGAAGGATTATGAATAAGATACTATTTTCATTAACGTAAGCTCCTTAACAGCTAATATGAATTTTAAGCCATGGGATTAGAGAAAGTCAACCAATATAAACAATGGAGAAAGTTTTCGGAAGAAAACTGTGCAAACCACAACGTTGAACGTTAGAAAACGTTGAAAATCTATCAAGTTTTTTAAAAACTACTTTTGTAACTAATTGAATGAAGCATTTAGAAGCTAGACAAATAGACTTAAAGCATAAGAGCATAGTTAACAAAAGATTTCAAAGTATGATAAAAAAAATAGAAAATGTTCATTTCATTTGAAAAAAAAATTCAAATTGTATCATAATTTTTTATTTCTTCCAATAAAAAATGTTGAATAGCAAATAACGTTTTTAATTGATTTTAAGCAGAGTACGGGGGATTGTGCACAAAAATGACATTAATTGAGTTTAAACTTAATAAATTAAAGAAAAAATCAAATAAGAGAAAGTTCCACCAAAACAATTTCCCTGCAGAAATTTTTAGAAAGTCCAAGATTATAGATGTTTACGTAAAACAAATTTTGTCGCAAAGACTTGCGTTAGTTTCGTACCTTGCGGATAGCGCGGACGGCCATTTTGTGTCGCGGCGTAAGCTGACCCCACCGATCCGTCACTTCCTCGTCGTCACAGAGGTCATGAAGTGAACTTTCCTCCCTCCCCGCCACCGAATCCTGGCTGTTGCTCGTTTGCAGCCGTGGCGGAACCCCCGTCATGGCGATACCCACCGTTGAGCCACCAATGCTTCCCCCACCGTGGTGATGGTGGTGCTCCCGTATGGAGTCCCCCCGCATCGCCCCGTCCTTTGTTTGAAGTGACGGAGAGGGGGAAGGGGGGCGGAGGGACTTATTGCGACGTATTGTGGGCCATCTCGTCATGACAAAAGAGGCATTGTGCTTGAAGCTACTGAAAAATTGCAAATCACTTTAAGACCTCATCATTCAGTGTCTGACATTGTGAAGTGGTGTACTAACAACGCACTTATCCCTGCAAATTCAACATTCATAGCCTCCAGCTCATCATTTAATGCTCTTTACTTGTCAGAAAGTGAATAACAGCCCCTTCTGGCATAAGGGGCTTCAAGAATGCAAAGGCATGTTTTTGAAACTAAATCGAACAAAGCATCAGCGTCTCCCTCTTAAGTGGATCCTGCTCCGGGGCAAAATGATACATTTTAAATATTTTTCTAAAAAAAAATTGGCAAACATTGAAAAAGTTAAAGCTCCTTGATTTCCTGGAGCTTTAACCGGGAACAGTGTAATTGAAGTTGGAGTTATAGTGTGGTGAGCAATGATTTGAGATCAAAAACGGAAAGAGGACAAATATAATTTTCCAATTGTCCAGGGAAAGCTACGAAGATCATGACAAAAGAACACGGAGAAAGTCGCTTAGAATTTTCTTTTGTTCCTTTCACTTCACGACTTTCACTTCAATTCCTTCTGTTCGGAGAAAGCACAGAAAAAAAAATTGGGTTAGGTCTTATCGAGAGAACAAGTTTAATTGTGTGTGCCCAGAAGACAGTGGCTATTTTTTTCCTGTCGCGTAAGTTTGGCCATAAAACCGAGTGAAAGTCACGCTACATGAACCTTCAGCTTTTTTTTTAAAGAAACACACACATCTTTTTTGAACGCGTTTGAACAAAAAAAAATCCCCATTTTCTAAACTTTAAATGTCAAATGACACGCAAGATTCATTTAAAAAAAGCGGGAGTTTCACATGACTTTTTTTTTAAATCTGGCAGCGGAATGACGCTGGAGCCGTTTAAATGGCTCACTCATGGCCACAAACCCGCCCACACCCGCCGTGACTTATGCTAATTTCCACGGTTTCCACGTGGCGGACACAAAAAACCGTGGCCGTTATGTCACGGAATTAACGTCGGCCCGATTTCAATTAAAATAAAACAAAAAAAGTAGGAAACGATTTCATGCCTCTTGAACTCTCTCCCAACTTTCACTTTCTTTGGAAAACTTTCTTTTTGTTTAATTTTGGAAAGTAAATAATAAGATTATGTCTTCGTAAAGCCCTGTGGTGGGTTTCGAAGAACTTTTCGAGTTTCGGCGGCAGATTACTAAGACAGACTGCATCTTAATTAAAAATTCGGGATCTCTTCAATTTCGAAAAAAAAAATGTTCGGACTTTCTCTTTTTTAACGGCTCGAAGGCAATTGAACTTTCTCTTTTTGATCATGTGAACGCTGCCAGACGTTTTTCGAAGTTGTTAGCGGATATAAAAAGAAAAGAAGCGATTTCCGTGCACACTTGCATTGTGCAGATTTAAGGTTTACTTATATTTGGCCGGGAAAAAATGTTTAATGGGAAAAGTAAGTGCAATCTCCTGTTTTCTCTGGGTGAAAGTTCACTTTCACTGTTTAGAGAAATTTGTGGCAAATGACCATTACGGAGGGCAGTTGCTACTTTAAGCTACAAATAAAATGCCATAATGTTTTCAATGGTGGAAAGGTTTCTGCGTTTTTGAAGCTCTAAAGCTGTTCTGAACATGATTGAAATTGAAATTATTACATTGGAGGGGAGGGCAGCGGTGTGCAGTGCATTTTCCATGTGGCAACTGAGCAAGAGTGTTCGTCAGCAGCGTAGCAGCGCCAGAGACACTGAATCAGCGTCGCTGCAGGTTGTCGTCGTCGTATCATGTGTTTTTGTCGCTGTTGCTGTTGAACTTTTAGAGCAAATCCGGAACCAAGAATTCCCTGTGCAAAAAAACATCAATTTATTTTTAAAATAAAGAAAATTAAAATGACTAAACTTGAATAATATTAAATAATAATATAATATTAAATTAATAAAATTATTAAATAACTTCTGTAATATTAATACCTAGCGCTTAATTTGCGAGTTTTATGAATTTTCATAGTTGGAAAATAAGTTCAGGGTGGTAAATTCTATTATTTAAAAAAAAAAACCTCCTTTTTTCTAAAATTTCCTATTTTTTCAATTTGATCGAAATTTGATTGCAACCTTTCAAGCCTACTTCGTCGTCATGATTTTATCTTGCTCTCAAGAAGCAAGAAATATTGAAAATCTATTAAAGTGATATCCCATTTCGGTATGAATGCCATTAACTCAGAATGGAGCCCTTAAAAAGCTAATAAGCAGAAGTAGACATTAACTTTCAAATTGGCTGATGCGCCGAGATATAACTTACCTCAATTTTTAGGTTTATTTACGTTATCAATTTCAAAATGAAAATAAAAATGTTTTTTTTTTAAACTATTATTCAGACGTTTTCTAAATTTGTTCTTTATAGGTTTAGTTTATGAAACTACACTTTCCCTTCACATAAATTCGAGACCGTGATTGGTGGCGATGAAATCGGATCTTAAAGTAAAAAGACGCCAAATCAGATACAGGTGGCAAAGTAGCTTCATGAAAAATAATATACAGTGTGCAACATTTGTGAAGCCCCAGCCAGGATTCCTTGATAAAAAATCTGCTCACGTTTATCACCATGGCAACTTAGAGACGTTTTAATTTTACAAATTTATTAAATTATTAATTGTAAAATATCGAACTTATATCGTCATGACAACGACCTTGTTTGTTTGTGTGTCATAGACAGACGTACAGACGGACAGACACGATGATCACATAAGTTCTGGCTGGGGCTAAAAAATTGATATCACTAATAAAATTGTAACGATTATTATTTTCTTTCTCGGCAGCTTTCTCCTGACTTCCGGTGAAAGCGCATAGGTAATTTGATCTATTGTTACGATCTCTAATGATGAGGCATATAATAGGCCTTTATGAAGCCTATTTCGCACTGCTCTCCTCTCTGCTTTCTCTTTTTCTAGATCAAGAGGTGAAAGCACTTTTATTTTGTTTATTGCCAAGAATCCCTATCTTACAACTTGCAGGGAGCAATTATTCTAAGGCCAATTTTCATCTTCCAAAAAAAAACCTTTTTTTCTTTTTCTTTTTCTTATTGGCATCTTGAGCAATTTCCCTCTAATGGAATTCATGTGAAATCACGAGGATAACGACTCCGAAGTTTGAATTCATCACGAGCTAACTTGCCTTTATGGAATTCGGAAATCAAATTTGTTGGGCAAATGGACCATAAATCTTAATTTTAGAAATTGTATTTAGCATAAAATGAAAGATTAACAAGGAGGAATAGTGGAATAAAGTAAGAAAAACTGCTGCTTCTGACGCAAAAACTTTTATTGCTCAACGGCTCTATTAAAGTACTTTTCCTCTACACTCAATTTATAAGTCAAGATTTCATGCCTAGTTATTTTTTTTTAAATCAGTTCGTTTTCAAGCACATGAGCCTCAATTGACGCATCTGCTTTCACTTTTAAAGCCAATTTTCAAAATATGAAAACCATTTTTAAAACAAAATTGTTCAAACAGAAAAAAAAATGCTGCAAAAAGAAACTTACGGCTGGAAGGGCGAAGAATGAGATTCCCATGAGAGAGCAGAAGGAGGCAATAAGTTTGCCCATCCATGTTTCAGGAACGAGATCACCGTAGCCAACAGTACAGAGCGTAATCTACAAAAACAAAAATCAATACAAAGAATCAAAAACCTGTCCAATTTCCTCTAACAATTTGCAACTTTTCCTCTTTTTTTCCAAAAAACATCCTAAATCGAAATAATATTCTATACAGAGCGTTTCGTAATGTCCGGCACAAGAAGAGAAAGTCCGTAAAAAAAAATTCACTGCATAACGAAACTGGGAGCTAAAAATTTTCCAATTTTCACCAAAAGGGCACAATACCTAAATACGCTGGGGTGACATCATTCATAGCATTTTTTCTAGATTTTCTAGATTTGAGGACGCTCTCTTTTTGAGAACAAAAGAATCATCCTTGCATGAATTCATGCAAGAGAAAAAAAATGCCGAAATTTTGCACACAAGACAAAAAATACCAAAATTTTGCACGAAAAAAGTCCTGTTTCGTAACCAGCCTTGGCGTAAATGTCAAAAGAATCAGAATAGAACTACGAATGGAATTACAGGGCCTCATCATCCAATTCACGTAAACAAACAAATTAGGCAGACGTGCAGAAGGATTCTGAGCACAAGAAGGGTAAAAATAGGACGAAAAAAAAGCTCTAAAAAACCTATTCTTTCCAGAAATAACAATTCGTTTCTGCTCAAGTCCTATTTGAAATTCTACTCAAAACTTTTCGGGTTGTCTCCTAGTTTTTTTTTTCTGAAAATTCTAGAAAAAATAGTTACTACTGCAAAATATCCGAAAAACCTGCCAATAGTTCACTGAACACTATTCATTTCCTTTTGAATTATATTTCCGCCTCACTTCTGTCAAACTCACTTTTTTTTTTTAGCTGCCAGATCAGATTTGCCTGGGAATCTGGCTGTGTAAAAACCCCAAAAACTATTATTTCCGACTTGATTTACGAGGAAGAAAAAAAAGCAATTTTCTGCAAGAGCATAAGCACACCAAAATTATTATACCACACTGCCAGCAGAATCCTGTGTCTCAATTTCCTATTTGTAACAAGCCAATTGTGCAGCAGTATTTTTTTTTCTTCAAAATTTTTGGCTACGGAAATTGTGATGCTGAGCTCTGATAATTGAAAGCCTTTTTCTTGTGCTAATCTTTTAAAAGGAAAAGTCAGCAAAAAAGAAATAGTTTTTCTCGAGTTGTCACTTTTGCGTGTTAAAAAAAGAGGCCTCAAGTTCATCAATCATTTGCCGCCTTGCCGGGCTTTTTACAGATCGAGTGAAAAATTTTGAAAAAAGATTTAAAACTTTTTGAAATTTTTTTCTTTTGCAGCTTTCAAAATCATTAAACCACGGGATGTCGCATTGAAGGGATTTTTTTCTGGGTGGAGAAAGTTGTCACACTTTCTCCAGGGATTCCTCCAGAGAAAAAAAAGCTCAATAATGTGGGTCCTGGAGACTCCAGCAGGGTGTGACACTTAGGCAAATAAATTCCTTCAAAGTCTTTTGACGGGCAGAGGATAAAAATGGGAAGGAAATGGCTTAAATTGACTTGACGACTACCCAACTTATGGAAACTTTCTGGAGAAATTTTTTTTCCAATATTTGAGTCAGCTTTCTCCCAATTTTTTTTTTACTTGGCTTAGCTTTCTTTCGCTTCGCGATATTTGCGACATATGTAAATAGAGACTTTCACTTTTGTTATTTACACAAAAACAAAAGTAAATTAAAGTTCAGCAGAGCAGAAAAAATCCTACAGCTCGCTTACCATATTAATTGAATTGAGTCATAAATAAAAGGGCTCCACTTGACACAAGAGCCCTTTGTTTACAAAAAAAAAATCTTTCTCCCTAGTGGCCCTTTGCACTCTTAATTTGCCTTAATGAAGGAGGATAGCACTGGAGAAAGTTAATTAACTTTTTTCAATTCCAACTTACTATCCTGTCAAGTGAAAGTTAAATTTCATTGTTTAGTCTTCCGGAAAATTGACCCCAAAAATTGCAGATTTAAGCTGTGACGGAATTGGATAACAGTGATATCCGATGTCGGAGATTTTTACTGTTAGGGGAAGTCATACAAGTTCAGGAAAGCTTTTGTAATCTACCGACGGATAAGTAAGCAATGTAGATTTGGTAGAAGATGGCGTAAAAAAAACGCAAGGAAGTCAATACTGTTATTTTAGGGATTCGCTGAAGGGGAAAAATATAATAAAGCTCCCCAAAACGTTATCATCATTTTCCCTGCTGATGTTCTTTATCCAAGATCTCTGCTGTTTTTTTACGAGGCCCGCTGATCCCGCCGGAGAAAAAAAGAGAATGATGGGATTTTGACGGAGAAAGCAGGAGAAAGTCCTCTATTGTTTTCTGCAAATAAAAGCAAAGGGCTCACCACTCCCCACCACAGTGACTCGGCATAATTACTGAATTTTGTGCCCGGAATGTCCTTCTCTGCCAAGAAGACGAGGAACGAGGACGAAATTAGTCCGAGGAAGCCAATGTAGAGCGTTGTAATGAGTTCCTGTCGATGTGCCCAGACGACGGAGCCGAGGAGCTTCCACGTTCCACCGCGGCGGTCTACGCGGACCATTCGAAGGATCTGAAAGAAACGGAGACCGCGGAGGGCTGACGTCGCGAAGACACGCCCACTTGACCCTTGTTCGTTAAGGACAATTAAGGACGCCACGATTGTGATTATATCTAAAGAGAAAGCAAAAAAAAAATCTTTATTATTTTTTCCTTCAATCGCGACAGAGAAAGTAAATGTGGAAGATCTGAGGAGAAAAGAAAAGTTGCAACTTTCTCCGGGTTTTTTTTTCTGTCAAGGAAAACCGAGCCTTTCTCCAAAAGGATGCCAATTAGCAAAAAAATTTTTTATTGTTCCTGTTACCTCCACAGCCTACAGCAGAGTTTTTAAATAGCTGTAGATTTTACTGTAAATTTCTGTAATAGAAAAAAGCTCCAATTTAATGAAACTATGGATTCCCAGTAACAGTATTCCAGGAATAAAAGATTTTTGAAAGGGTTTGAAAAAATGCATTTTTCTGAACTTTTAAAAAAAGGAAAATTGGAAATAAAAACTTCTATTCTTTGAGAGCTGTTTTTATACGATCCTCTTTTTCGAATCTGAGGAATTTAATAATTTAAGAAGTAATTTAGGATCGGCACTTCTAAAAATGTGAACCCGTAAATTTTTATTAGATAGTGAAAGCATGAGAGAAAGCTAGGCAGATGATTCTGGAAATTTTAGTGTGAGTTTGTAAAAGTGAAAGTAGAAAGAGAAAGTTGAAATAATACGAAAAATGCATTTCTGGAAAACGGGAAGCACTTACCAATGATACAAAAAGGCCTTCGTGCAAATCGTAGGCGCCCCATCGTCCCCTGATACCGAGACCTGCACCCCGCCCCCCACAATCTCACGCCAAATTCACAGGTAAAGGCAATTACGACCACAATTTCCATGTAGTAGAGTGCAACAGTCGCCTCGTCTTGGTAGGTATCAATTGTAGCGAAAACGCTGAGACCGAAGCAGGTAAAAACAACGATAAATCTGCAATATGAAAAAAAAAGAGAAAGTTAACACAGTTTTCACCATTATTGATCGACTTTTCGATAATATTTTCCTTTATTTAACCACAAGTATCCTCTCAAAAACTTTCGTTTTCAAAATTTTATTCTGAGCGTCGTTGAAATTCTCTTGGTTGAAGTGTTCCGGTGGAATTTAATTTCATCCATAGACTTTAGAGTGGGAGCTTAAGGGTCCTCGTGGCCAGAACAGGGCCCAATCGCCTCGAGTCCCTTTGACAGTGACGAGAATTTACAAACCTCAAGTTGAGGCTGTAGCAAGCTTCCTCGCAACAGTAAGTTTACATTTAACGGACTCCACTTTTCCCTCGCATGCCTCGTGTCCATAATTCCAGGATTTCCAGCAGGGCTCTGGACTTTTCCTGGAATTATCATGGGAGAGTTTTCTGACCAGCCAAATTCAGGCCTGAGTTATTTATTGTCCTGACCAGTCGAGTCTCAATGGAAATTAGGTACAAGGTGGACTAAATGGACCGAACCACAAATCTGACATTTGTCTCCAGGAAAATAATGTTTTCTTTTCTCCTTGCTAAAAGGGCCCATTCAAAGGACCCTTCAAGGCCACTTTCTCCTATCCGGACCTACGCATAAGGCCCTTAAGCTTTTAACCTTGTTTTAAATTGAAATTTATTTCCTTGGCCCTGAAGAATGCGGAAGAAGTTCACCTGAATAGGAGGAGAAAGTCATCACGACTTTCTCCCCGAGTTCTTGAAACAATGAACAAGCCTGTTGAAATAAATCAAGAGGAAAGTGTCCAATGAGAGTTTCTAAATGTAAAATAATGTCTTTCTTGTCCAATTTAATTACAACTTTCTCCTGCTTTAACAACAGGGAAACAGTGCAACCGAACTATTTTCAACCGGGGAAAGTACCCCTTTACCGGGAACTTTAACTGTGTAATATATGTCGGAGAAAGTTGTTTTTGTGGAATTTGTAACCATCTTGGAGAAAGTGGATGGTTCCTTAACATTGAGACGTTTCACTCAAGGCTCTTGTGAAAGTGGTTTGTTGCCAAATGAACTCGTTGGCTAAATGCACCTTTAATTTATTAGGGCCTTTATGGGCCTTTTCCCAGAAGGTGGAAATGCGTGTTGCAAAAACAGACGGTTCGCACGACTTTCACCTGTGGTCACCTTAAGGACTTTCCACCTGTAACAAATTCCCTCTGATAAAATCAGACAGGAAATTACTACTGTGCTGACCCCTTTCTCTTTCACGAAGGCCGCATTCGGACACTAAGGACCCACACAAGGGTACTTGACAAATAACTATGTACTTGGGAAGTTGTACTGACAAATTGTCGGGGAAAGCTTTTTACCTAAAGCAAAATGGGGAAAGGTGCAAAGGGGAATCGATAGTATTGATCATTGAAATTAAATTCTCTAGGAATTCATCTGGGAAAAAGAGGAATGCAAGGGTTGAATTTGTGTATCACCGTGTCTACCTGTAATTAAGGAACGGTTCTCACACTCCAAGTATGGATTTTTAGCAGGTTTTCTTAGGCGCAAAGTCCCCGCCTCCTTGTCTCATTACAAATTCCCTTTGGGTCCTTAATCACTTTTGGATGAAAAAAAAACTAAAATTGATGACACAGTACGCAGTAGAACATTATTTCATTAGTAATCAAAATGTTAGATGCAACAATGCAAAGAATATAGGCGCTTGCGCCAGTAGTCTCGTTCAATTTTACGAAAATAAGCTTCTTTTTTTTTGTGGTAGAAAAAATACAAAATCCGAATTTGACTTCTGATTTCCAAAATTTGAAATATTTTGACTTCCAGACGGTGGTATGAAAGGTCAAGGTACGAAGTGTGGATTTTACGACACTAAAAGACAAAAATATTCCAAAACACCAGGTTTTTTTTCCGAATTTCGGGAATCTGAAGTTAAATTCAGATTTTGCATCATTTTAAATAAATAAATATCCGTAGAAATAGTGATTTTCGTTAAAATTCACTGTCTTTTTGTGCCTTTATTGGACGAAATTAATTGAAAATAACTAAAACTTTATTCACATCAATTCCTGCAAAAGTTGAATAATTTATTTATCTAATACATCCTACACTTTGGTTCAAAAACCACCGGAAGTGTCATAGACAGATAATCTGGCTTAATTCTGGCAGAATTATCACAATTATGCTAATTAAAAATTTGCACAAAATCGCTTAGCGGAAATGTGCAGCCTTTGTTTGAAGAGTGATATTTGCTTTATCAAAGTTGTACGTAATTAAAATTGAAACGCGATCTTTTTTTAAGTAGAGTTTTGACAACGGATTTGATTGTTTTTAACCTTTTTTTCTACAATCTTCACAAAATACTTCAAAATCAGTAATTTACTTTACTAAAGCAGATCATGCCTCTATTTCCAATTCCTATTTCATAGCATAACTTGAAATGGAAAACAAGAACTTAAGCCAAAATGCGTCGGTAAAATAAAATCGAAACTTCAACGATATCTGGCGTATCAAACTCTGAAGATTAAATTCAGACCAAAAAAAAATAAGGACGTTGCATGTAGAACTTAAAATGTTTTGAAAGCCTCTCTAGAACCGATCGCTTTTTGAATAGATTATTTACAACAACATTTTTTCAAAATTCTGAAAGCATCCATCGCCTCCTCATGGAAAATGCAGGAGTGGGAGGGAGCGTGTCACTTTGTAAACACCTGCTTAACAACCATTTTTCAAACATTTTTCAAAAAGATCCTTTGCTTCAAAAAGCGTTGCGTAAGATTCAAAGTCTCCGATCAATTTCCTGTCTTTTTCTGTGCTCTTTCGCAAGGGAGAAAGTAGAGAAAGCACAAGGGAGAAAGTAGAGAAAGCACAAGGGAGCAAGGGAGAAAGTAGAGAAAGCACAAGGGAACAAGGGGAGTACATTAAGGGCCCTTGCCCACTTTCCCAAAGTGACATTCCCTGGGAATCAGAGTCTGTCATTGTGCCCTGCTTAATGACAAAAAACAGAATTTTAGGAAGAGGAGGGAAAGGCATTTTTTCCCTGTCCATTTCCCTAATGGAAACCTGAGTCAAGTCTTAATCTTCCCAAATCCCTACTACATCTCCCATTGTCTCCTCCCTGGACCATTTTAGATACAAATGATGCTCATTGGTTGGCAAGGTAATCACGTGCTTGTCTCCTATCTGTCACTCCTGGTCGCTACAGAGCGTTTTTTGTTGTGTTCAATTAATTTGTGAAAGAGAAAGTCAAAAGAGAAAGTCAGAGACACAAAAATGATAAATAAAAATATTTAGAAATGACATCAAAATCCCAAAAATCAAGTTTTAAATCTAAAAAAAACTTCTACTAAAGGTGTTTTTTATTTACATTGTAGTTATATTTAAATTATCATTGGGGTCACTTTGGATATTTTATAAGCATCTCTTGAATGTTTACTTGCTTCACTTCGACTTACTTTCACTTTGTTTCGACTTACTTTCACTTTTGCACAGTTCATTGTGAAACGCTCTGTACTTCGAGTGCTTTTTTGGACTATTTTACTACCTTAACAGAAGAAAGCTTTTTCATTGAATAGATACATTACAATCTGTTACGGTATCCCACTGCTCAGGGATTCCCATTCAAGAGATCCATAATCCAAATGAAATCATTACCGAGCAACCAAACGACCTTCAATTTATTTTTTCTTCTTTTCCATAAATCAGGGCTCAAGTTAACTCAAATAACCCTATCCGAAAATGGCACTACTAAAGAGGGGCAAATACTTTAAATTAATTGGCTCAAGTTCCATTTGCAACCGCCCCCTTAATTAATTTACAACTAACTACTTTTCTCGCTCTGTAATTATGGTCTGTTTCATTCATATTTAGCGACAAGAAATAAAAAGTGCCAAAAACGGGTGCTGCAAAGTAGCAAAATATTGTTAAAATACTGTGTGTGTTTTTTTCGTTTCGTAAAAATAAATCTGTTTCCATAAATTTAAAAGTCACTTTTGAGATTTTTAGTGGACCGGAACTTTTTAAATCATCAGCAGGAAAACAGATTCAAATTTTTGCAGCCGAGTGCGATTTGTGTACAAGTATGTGAACAGACGGACGGACAGACAAGACAAAATCAAAAAGTATTTCTACTTAATTAGTGAAAAACAAAACCTAACATGTGTGATCGGAATTTCCAAATAACTAAAGTAGCTTATGCGGCCTCCTTTTGGCTATAATTAAGCTCACTTTCATCCCGTGGTCATCATGAACTTTGCAGAAACAGCTCTCGAGCAGTAATCCAATTAAGTCCATTTTGTGGATTGTAAAAAAAAAAAAAAAGTTTGAATAGTAACAAATGAACAGAGGGCCCTTTCACCCCCAAATGCTAACAATGGGTCTGTGTAACTTTCTCCAGTCACGAATTGGAAAGTTGGCGGGAGATGTAGCCCTTCTCGTCGTTTCCAATTGAGCTGGAATTTAATTAATGGAATTGGTTACTGGGGCTCCCTTTCGCACAAAAGCCATTCAAATGGACGTGCCTTCGAATCAAAGTACCAAATCCGTCTCTCCCTGCCCCAATCAATCCCAGTGAGACGTCAAGGCAAAAGAAAATGGGCAGAAAATGAAGTTGGGTCGTAGATTCTGCGGAAGACAATATTTCAGAGTGCCACGCGCCTTAGTGGCTCTTAATGAATCTCCTAACAGAAATTTAGGTTTCTTCTTAAATCCCTCTCTTCCATTTTCGAGACACATGATGGAAACAATATCATCGGAATCTTGCGTCAGAGTGCCAATAAACGGCAGCGAACTTTCGGAATTTCAGGAAATGAGAGATCAAGCATCAAGAACAGACGAAGAAAGTGAAGCCAAATTCTTTCCAAGGTGGTGAAAATCGTAAGAAAAAAAAATGTTCCTGACAGAAACAGACGACCAGAATTATTGAAGAAATTAACTCAATTCTAACCCCGACCGTTTTTTAAACAGAAGCATTAAAGTCAGCCAATTCTAATTTGTTAGAATTAAAAATTGATGTCAAGTAAGCACCTACTTAAAAAAAATTCTTGGCGTGAAATTTGAAAATTTAATGCAAGAAGAGTAGTACTTTTAGATAATTAAGTTGTGACAGCAATGCTATGTCTTTGTTCGGTACGTCTGTCCGAAACCCGATTAAACTATAGAATACGCGGACCGATTTGAAGTGACCCTTAAAGGGCGAAGAAATACCCTTTAAAAGTAAGTTTTACCTCATTAAGTTTAAGTTTTACTTTTAGAACTTTTGCCCTTTCTAAACTGAAAAACGGCAACTGTCCATCGGTTGTAAAGTGACTTTCGCTACTTTGTGAAATCCGTTTTTACTATGGTTTTTTATTTTTTGGTTTGCAGGTTAGGTATTGACTTAGCGTGTATTTGTTGACCTATTTCTTAATGCAAATCTTATGAGTGAGATGCTTTTGCCTGATACGCTGAATAATTGAATTGGCAGAACAGCGTTGACGCTGCAAAAGACCTAGGCAAAGCGACTGAGAACTAGAATTAGACTAGAATGAGCTGCCTTAATTACTCTGGGTAATTAGGCCTACTCAGCTCCCGTATAATTTGTCCTATTCAAACAAGTTACTAAACACGGATTTGCAAAAGGCTCAAGGCAGAAATCGAGGGAGAAAAGCACTCTACTTGAATTAGTTTCTCTCGCAGCGTATTAAATAAAAATTGCAAACAATTCCCACTTTCTTGATTCAATTCAATGCACGCCCCGCCAGGTCGCAGGAGAAAGCTACCTTTCTCAAATGGCCTTAACATGAAAGGAAAGTTGTGAGATGCTATTTGTTCCAAGGAGAAAGTTAAGTGAAAGCTGAAACAAAATTTTCTATTGCGTGTGTCAGCTGTACTTTCTCCGGAACGAGTCATCCCTGGCCCTATTAGTCATTGACTTCAATTCCAGTGTTGGGCCAATTTGGCCTAAAAGAGCTGATGTCACTCGATGTCGCCATGTCATGAACTTCCTGGAATATTTGATTCATCACATGAAAAGGGCGTGGCCCAAGGAATAACTTTGGACGTGTACAAATTGAACTACAAATTTGCAAAAGTAGTGACTACAGAGGCTACTTTCACTTTTCCGGAACCGGAATCTTCAAAAAAAATTAAATTGATTGATCCCCTTGTGCTTGGGAAATTGGTTGTGGAGTTTTGTGCCGATTTATTGCGTTACCGATTAGTTAGTTGCCGATTAGTAAGTAGGATTTTAATTTATCACCAAGAAACGACCACTTTGATGGCATAGCCCTTACTTAAGAAACGCTCTGTATTTTGTAAAATTACATTTGATAGATGTTGAGAGCCGTTAGATGTTAGTAGCGTGACAAAAGGCGGAATTCCACTTGATCGAGAATTTTTCATGTAATGAAAATAGGATCTAATAAACATTTTTTCGAAGCTATGGATTTCTTCTGCGTTGTGAAGCTTGCATCACGAAAAAAAAATGCAATCAATCGTGACGCAGATGAGTTAGAATATCATTTTCTTGTGGGGAAAAAATAACAAAAATAAGGTAAACATTTTCAAGCCCATTAGAGAGAAAAGTTTCAGAAATAGACAAAATAGGAGTTTTTATTTTCAACCTGTTCAAACTCATCGCATCTATTTTGAAAACTGACGTAGTCCGACACTTGCATCACTCAAAATTTCGGATTAGTTTCGATACTTGTTGGGCACTAAAAATAAACTTGGAAAGTGTTTCCCTAGTGCTGCAAATGCTGCAAACTTTGCAGCATGTTACTTCAAAGTTAGTGCTTCCTGCCCAGCTATTTGGCCAAGGCCTAAATTTAAGAGCTTAAGTGTTTTCTACGAGCTTACATGATGACGTGGTAGAGAACGGCTTTGGGACCACGTGGCCTTTCCAGGAAGTTGTACAGCTTCGACTGGTACTTTCTGTACCGAGCGTCTCGCTTACTTGATCTAAAATTTAAAACAACTTTTTTAAACAAGTTGAAAAGTCAGTATGTGGAGGAACATGGACAAAGTTTTTAAAAAAGTCTAAAGAGAGGAAGACTCCGAGTGACATTTTGACGTCTAGAAAACTGCATTTGAAAAAAGAAAGTTTTAGAATTGATAATACAGATAATGGATCATAGGATCCAGACAAAGAGAAAGTACCACAAAAGAAAGTAAGAGGAGAAAACGGAAGTTTTCCTATTGTTTTATGCAATGCCAAAAATTCACCTGAGGCCTAGAGGGCGACCGAGAAGGCTTTTTCGTTGATGGATTAGAGATCCTGAGCCGAGTGGCAGCGTCCCAGCCTCTTTGTCAGGCGGACTAGAAAGTGAAAGCAACCAATGATTATTAACGAAAAAAAAAAGAAAAAAGAAAAATACAAAAGACTTTTTTAAGTTAAATGGATTAAAAACCACTTTCACCCAAAATCAACCCACCCGACGGCTTAAAAGCGACCCAATTTTCATTAGGAGCGACTTTCACTTTTTAATTCACTTCCACTTTCTCTTTCTCTTCTCCGACTCAATGCTCTCTCAACGCATTGTTCTTCAAATTGATTTTTTTTTAAATTTATCTTTTTAGATCTATTAGGGAAACAGTTTTAGTAAGTGATTTAAATTTAGGGCAAGCCAAAATTAAAATAACGCTCTCAATCTTTTAGAGGGACTTTGCATAATTTTCTGAAGTAAAGCGTAAAGGCCTTCCGGGATGAATAAAAAGGGCTTTTTAAAGGCGTCACTTTTGCGAGAGCGGAGATTCGAGGAACAATAAGGAGCGCTTTCACTTTACTTTCACTTAAGTCGATCTTTGTGTTTTGCCTCCGAGGAGGTCTTCTAAAGCAATTCTTCCACATCTTCCTGTCATCATCTGCAGATGCGGTAGCTCTTTAGAAGTGGGCTGAGGCTGCATAGAAATGTTTACCTTTTCGCCTCCTCTGTAATAGATTCTGGCCTGTCATGATTGATGAGTCCTGTGATGCAGAGGCATGGCGCAATCGGAGGCTTCCGTCGCTTTCACTTGAGTCATTAATCCACTACTAAACGAACCTCACATTTTCTCCGCCTTTCATTAAAGCCATCATCCACGCTTTCTCTACTTTCACTTTTATGCCCTATCAACATTCTAAGCACAAGTTCCTGGATTGGCCTAGAAAAGTTGTGGCTTTTGGACCCAATTATTAAATAAAAACAGAAAACTTTCACCCATGCCTAACTTCCTGCAAAAGTCATTCCAGCAGATTTTTACGCAAGTCAACAAGTTCTGACAGTTTTTCATAAATACTGAAATCGATTTTTTTTCTATCAATCGAATAGCGAAAAGGTTAATCAAAACTAGAAAAACAACAAATTTTGCGCAACGAATTTCAGTAGCCAGTACAAGGAAATTGGAAATGTTTTTTCTCCTAAAATATTACGGCGTTTTCTAATTTTTTGTTATAGTAATATTTGACAGTGAACTCGGTAGTATTAGGTTAGCATACGATTTCAATGAAAATCGGCGGCAATGTTAATTAGGATGCTTAAAATGGTTCCAAATATTTTGGGTTTACTGTGATTTGACTTCTTCAGGTCACCAAAGATTTGGCAAATAGTCTCAAATCTACGCCACTCACAAAAACTACGCCAGAATACATACACTGTAATTTCATGCTTCTGATTTTGTGACTTGGGTTCGTCCTATTTTTCTTCTTAGTGGCGTAAACGCTAGACTTACGCATCTAAATTTGTTGACCTCCAGAGGCAGAAAAACCTACTAAAAACAAATGCTAACTTTTCCAAACTACCTAATCCTAAAATGTAAATTTGTTTTGGTTCCAAAAGTGCAAAAGCTTATTTCAATTGAAGTTCTTCCAAACTGATTTAGCGCTACCTAAAATTTTTTAATAAAGTGATTCCAAAAAGGCACCTAACTTTGGCAAAAGTACGTTTTCAAATTAAATATTTCTGTGCTAATTTTCTTCCATTTTCACCCTAAAATTGATGATATTGTGATGTGAAGCGTAAAATCATAAAAGCGTTTCATGGTTAAGTGACCTTATTGCAAATTTGGATTGAGCCTTCATCAACATCAGGTTTATTTTTCTAGGTTTAAGCAGTTTAAAATCGGGAAAATGAACAGGAAATACTGAGGGATCACTATTTGGAGAGACAATTATTGAGTAAAAAAAAAAGCGTTTATATTAGAAAATGACAGCGGGGGCAGAGACGCTCGATTGAAAATCTGAATTTATGAAGTTGGGAAAATTCGTGTGAAGTGAAAGTGGTGAAAGTGAAATGAATGGGATGGAGGAATAAAAAGGATTCTGCTGTTCTCCGCCCTTTGTCTTCCTCGAAGCCGGAAATACTTTGCTCGTGTGACATACCATTCAGGGTCTCCGTCACTGGCCATCGTCACCCGACGCTGCTTCCCGTTGTTATTGATCTGGAGCAGTTCCAGCGTCACTTTTGATCTGGAGCTGTTCCAGCGTCACTTTCAGCAGCCTCCGGGCTAGGCAGCACAAGCCTCACAAATTTCAATCGCTCCTACACTTAATTGCCTCCAAACTGTAACAAGAGGGGCTGCTGCATCAATTCTAAAAATAAAATTGGCTTCTCAAACGTCTCGCTTGATTTTCGGGGAGAGGGAAAAAAAACTTTCACGGATTTTGAAAACGTTTTTTGGCTATCTCACGACCACAATAAATTGTAAGAACCAATAAATCATTCTTATCAAACTTCTCGTTCCTGGTTCCAGCCACCTCCTTTCTTTTTCAAGCGCTTTTAGCCCCGCTGATCCTCGTTTTTTGTACAAGCCGCAATCGCTTCCGGACGCTTCATAAAGGGGGAAAAAAGAGCACTGAATCGTTTTTCAATCCGGTCGATCCAGCGTTTAGCGTCGTCTCCAGCTTTTTTAGTTACATTTAATCATATAATTTAAACACTTCACTTTTCCCTTCCTTCAGTTAATTTTTCAGGAAAAAAAACACAAGTAAAATTGAGTGCTTTCACCAAATTTCTCCTCTTTCTGTTTCGTCGCAGTTCTCGTCGTGTTTGGTTGCAACAAGTGTTATTTTTGAGTTTGTAAATCAAGGATTCTGAGAAACTGAGAAGATTTAGCGTCTGTTTGTTTTTTTTCCACTGGGAAATCAAAAGCACTGGAAAATGGTGTTCGAGGGCGAAACACTAGTCGGAGTAGGAGCGAAATGTAGACTGAAAGCATTATGATCTCGAGTAAACTAAACAGGCCTCTTCTGTCTCGTACCGGGTTTGAAAAGAAAAACAGAGACTTGTACGCTGGAGCGCTTGCGCAAAAATCGCTTCTAAAGAAAACTTTCACCGTTTCATCTTATTTTGACTGGCAGCGAAGCAGCCTTTGACCTATTCCCTCATTATCATTTTCCGCTAATTACTTCAATTTGACAAATGTGATGGACAAAACGAAAATGTCCTCACAAATCTTTAGATATTATAATTATATATAATATAATTAGAGGTATTTTCCGAACAACAATGCCGTTTACAAAAATGAGAAATTCGTGCCTGTCAATAAACTAACCTCAATCAGGTAAGAAATTAAAAATATTCAAGTAAGCAATGATGCCATAGCTAATTTTCCATCATAAAATTAATTCCTCACAAACACACTTGCGTCCTTTTTAAGGGGTCATCGCCTTAAAAGGGAAAAATTTTAAACCAATAAATATTGTATAAACTTATTCTTAATTTCTCTTTTTTTTTTATTAAAATTTTTTATTAATAATTTGTTGTTTCTCAAAACGATCCCGGAGGATTAGAGTTGATTGAAATTTTATTTGCGTGTGCAATTTGTCGCGAAGATCCTTCCTGCTTCTTTCGCTCTCCAATTGCCTAGGTTCCAGGTTCTCCAGGAGAAATTGATCACTGGAGAATACTAAAAAGTAGTATTTTGTATTGTTAGTAAGTTGCATGAGGGAAGGTGATAAATTATTTAAGAGGAAGGTAGGAAGGGAGATTGAGCTTTGGGAAAGGGAGGCTAATCAAAATTTAAAAATTGATAAAGTTCTAAAAAGACTAAAAAGTGGGTCTATTTCAAGCATGAGCCTTTCTTCCTGTCGGCACGCGAACCTCTTCAAAGAATTTCCATTTTCTTTTCAACGGCTTCACAAAGTTCCAAAGGAAGCATGACCACCGCCATATAGCTCCTCTTCAAATAAGGACGCTATAACACTTCCACAACCCTCTCCCAACAAAGTGCAAATAATCATCAACCTAATTAATCTCCAATTGCTCAAATTTCATAAGCAAACATTGCACTAAGGACATTCAACATTTCCAAATTGGTTTCTATCTTTTTTCAAAGGACTTGGACCGCTTGAGGTGCACCAGAGCGGGTCTAAAATTAGAGATCTTTCTGGCCATTATTTAATCTAATTGAATGGAAAGGGGATGAAAAGTTTTGTTTTTTTTAAATTTTTAAAAACGAGGTGTTTCAAAAGTTTAAAAAAGTTTAAAAAATCTGGAGAAATAGTTGATATTTCATTTAGCGACACAAGCCTTTCCCAGGCACGCACGGTCGAATCATTTTGAAAACTTGCCAATTCGCTTTTCCATTGTTAGGTTCCTTGTATACGGAAGTAGCTATAAATTATTGATTTAGTGAACGAGTTATTATAGTAACAATTAGTACAATTTGAGGTACAATTTGTTAGCACATTTTTAGTCCCAAAAATACATTTAGAAGTTTGCTCTAATTGTAGGGCTAATGGATCGGAAGGTGTTCAAATGTCAATTTTAATAAGAATGCACCAGGGGGTTGTAAAAAATACTTTTCGAAAAAGGGCAATGACCACTTGATTCTATCAAGTGGTCATCTATTCTATCAAGTACAAATTTACAATTTATGAAATTCAGAATGTAAAATTCTAGATTTGTTGGAATAATTTTCATTTTGTTTGTATGACATTTGGTTTCAGCATTTTTTAAGTACAAAGGATCCCTACTTCTTTCGAATGTAATTTGCAAATAACGTATTTGCCCAAAATGGCACTTATGCAGTGATTTATGAGCAGATTCAAGTAAGGCATTTTTGCCTGGGGCTCCTAAATTCTTAGCTGTAAAGATGCACAGGAAGATGTGGGGGTGAAACTGAAAGTTGTGATGAGGCATTGTTGTGCTAACAGGTAGATATACGCCTAATTGTACACGTTATACCTGTAAAATAACATTGGATGAATGATCAAGAGCCACGTCCTTCAGGAAATGAAAGGAAGGGGATCTGCAGCCTCTTCCGTTCACACCTCCGCCACTGATTCCCACTTTCAGTGATCAAATTCCACTGATACCATTTCCGTCCCTCCGGATCACGCCCCTGGACAACTATTCCCTTCCCCGCAAATTGACCTCTTAAGGTTCAGGCTTTTGCCGTCCTTAAAAGAGCCCTTAAGGCAAAAGCGTGAGAGCAGAGGGAGAGGCCTTGACAGAAAGTGAAAAGTGACACTTACGTAAAGAGTCCTTCTTTGATAATTTATTTTCCCAAGGAGATTCCGCAGCAGAAAAGGAGTTACGCATTCTAGTCGCCTACACGCCATTTTTTTCGTCCAAATACAACGAGGAAATGGAAACAATCCCATTGTTTCTGCCATATTTACCTAATTCACCTTTGCAGTGCTAATTACTGTGAGAAATCAAGAGAAAAGGTAAGGGGATGCGCGGGGATCGAGCAGTGCAGCAGCAGGAAGGTGGACCAAACTTGGACGGTTACTATGACGACTGGGAGGATGATGGGGAGGGCTATGGCCACCGTTCGTCACGGCGCGTGGGACGTGAAGTGGCTTCCAGAGGCCATGGCAGGAGCCACCTACGCGGTCCTCACTACGGTGATGACGATGGGAGCAGCAGTGTTTCCTACTCGTCAGGCTACGGTCAGCAGAGGAAGAGTGGGGTTAACAGTCGAACTAATTATCACGAACCCACTGTTCGCGTCCACTACATCTCCAGGGAGGGCGGCTACTATTCTGGAGGAAATCACCTGGACGACAGTGAGTACCCTCCTTCCGCTTCCAGGATGCCGGACATCCCGGAGCGAATTCAGAGATGAAAAGGACGAGTCAGAAATGTACGTAACTGATTCAACGTTCAGGAAGCAGCGTCCGCCTGGATCAATTTACAGGTAATTTGGTAAGGTCAAAAATTTTTTTGAAAAAAAACAAAACGCCCAAAATACAAAAAGTTGTGGTTTCATGATCAGGGAAATTTACCGGAAATTGTTGGGGTGCTGATACTAGTAGTAAATGAAAGACGCAATTTAAATAGAAACCGAGATTAATAAAACGAGATTTAAGAGAAAATTTAATGAAAATTTGCATAAAAACTGAATAAAAAAAAATCAATTAAACAAATTTTATTTTCAAGCTTTGACTGACCATTAAGATAGTATTTGGCCTTTGGAGTTCTCGTATAATTCGACTAGATTTTAATTCAGCCAGATTTCGGATGTTTTTTTTTAAGAATTTTGTGGTTTTGGAAAATGTTTGATTTTTAATTAAGTGAAATGCTGGAATTTGGAAATGAGAAATGGCTCAAATTTAGAGTTTTTGTACTCTACGAGGTTGCATTAATGGATTTTTTTTTCTGTAAATAGCCATTATTCTGGAAGCAAGAGTCGTGCGCCATCGGAACTGTCCTCAGTGAAAACGAAGACTTCGCGTAAAGGGGGCGTTGTGATCGAAACAATGGCGGCTCCGAATCCGTTTTGTCCAAATACAAAGGGCGTGTGCTGCCTCATGGTCCTAGTCAACCTGGGCCTCCTGTTGGTCACCTTGGGATTTTCTATTGTTCTTCAGCTATTTTACCCACCTTTTGTGTGGTAAGTGTTAAAAAAAAACTTAAGTAGGACATAATTGTCTTTATTTAATTTATTATATTATTTAATCTTCAAATAACAATTAAGCTCTGACTTCTACTTTACAACAAAAAAAAACGTGTAATTATAAATTGATTGATTGACCTTGATTTTGATTTTATGCGTAAAATGAACGTGCGTGCCTTATACAGCCAAGGTGACCCCGCCCATGGGAAATTTCTTGCTAATGCATTTCATGAGAAAATTGATTCCCAAAATAGTTCTTTTTAGGCTAAAAATGGAAGATGTAGCATTTACTTTGCCTAATTGACAGGTACTGCGGAATCGCCTTCCTAATTGTAGGCTTTATCGGCCTAATTGCAAGTGTCGTATTCTGCGTCTACCTCTGGTGAGTTAATTGTGAACCCAACCTAATTGAATTGTTTAATTGCACTTCACTAATGACTCTTTTTAATTAGTCGTGAATCCAAGGAGATTCGGAGGGCTCAGGGCAGACAGCCTGGCGAATTGTACTGGACACATCACTGGCAGAAGCGGATTCCGATTCCAGGGATGGGAGGCCGCGGCGGTGAGCGAGAGAAAGATGACTTGTCCACGGTGTATTCAGGGCGAAACGACTATGACGACAGAAATCATCCAGACAAATTCTATGTTCAGAATGAAAAAGAAGGCGGGCCAAGGAATATGACACCAATTCACTCATATCGAAACTAAATAACTTTAATAATAATTAATAATTTTAATAAAGCTAGATACCTCCAAAATAACACGTAATGATGACTGTAAATTATATGAATTTTCGTAACGCCTTTACCTAATCAATGGTTATATAAAAACAATAAATTAAAAATCTGAACAGAAACGCTGCAGTAAATATTCACCATATGCATTATATGCATAAGCATTCTTAAAATTTGAGTTAAATTGCTTAATTTACAGGAAGTTTGCAATCAATTACAATAAAACTTTAGAAAGCAGAAAATAAAACTTTAAAAAAAATTTGTTATTAAATTTTCAAACAGCGTCCAGCGACGTCAGTTTGTTAATTATTAAAAACAGTAATTTTAGTAATCGCCGTAGATTAGTTGAAATTGAGTTAGCCAAAGTTTTTTTTTTAATATCACTAGCTTTTTCGAAACTAGCGAAACTTTCGAAATTGAAATATTAAATTTCTTAAATCCTTCGCTTCTGCACACCCCACCATCTGCTTGCTCAGTACGGCGTTGAATAGAAAGGAAGTACTTACGACTACCGTCAGATGTACTCAAACAAGCCAACAATTCTTTGTACTTCTTTTCAAAATTTTGTATAAAATTTGTTTAAAACATAATTATTTTAGTTTAATAATTGTAATTAGGTAATTATTAGTAATTATTTATTTGTACAATAATTTAGGGAGCGGCACTTTAGCGGAACCTAAAGCTCCTTTCTCCCTTGGCATTGAAAAATAATAAAATAATGTATGGCGTTTGGAATATACAAAATATGAAAATGAAGCAAAATTCAAGCACTTTAACAATATACGACAAGTAATTTCGTTTTAATTTAGTATATTGTTATTCTTCATTTCGCTAAATGAAAAATAATATAAATATTATGTAATGTATTTAATGTTATTTTATGGTAAATGATACCAATTGAATCCAAATCAGTTTCGTGTGAGGAATAGGTACAGGATTTTTGATTTTGTGGAAGCAGTGAATCCCTGTAACTCGCTCACAAAGGCATTAATTTTTCATTGTATTCTAATGAAACTATAAAATAGAATTCCTGTCCATTTGACTTTGGGTAGAAATCCATTGCATTGGGATCTCAATGAGAAATGCATGAAGTCTCATGGCGAGCCATACCGGTTTTTGAAATGAAATAGAAGGGCCCTCGGACACTTATCTGTGGAGAAGATCACTTTAATTTATGATTCTGCTCTCAAAGGCAAGTCTCCTTCTGGGACACGAGGGAGACAAGGGCCCAGGACGACTTCAAGGGCCCACAAAAGGCCCTCCTTCCCCCGTTGCTAGCCTTTTCAGCTCAAAAGTCGCCCCTCAAGAATTTATGTAACCTAACTTTTGAACTACATTTTTAAACTGATTTTATCAGGTCATTTTATAGAGTCACCTCCACCTTGGAAAACCGCCACAATGGGAGCCCTTGGTGTCCCTTGGCCCTTGGCAAGGGCTTGTAGATCCCTTAACTCTCGACATAGGCTTCTACTCTGAAGGAATCCATTCCTCATCGAGTTTTCAACTTTTGTCCAGATTCTAAGTGCCTGAGAAAGGGTGATTATGTCCAACCGCAGGAGCTATAAATTGAGGACTTAAGGGTCAAACGTGTTCAACTTACAGTTTATGAGAGTCATAATGCAGAGGAATTAGTATCGATTGAGGGTGCCACCAAGTGGTTTTAAGGGCCCACCTTGCCCTTTGTAACCCAAAAGTAAAAAAGAAGAACTTTCCACCAAAACCCATTTCATCTTCTTGTAATTTTTATTGTAATCTCTTTTCTGGTAATCTACGCCAAGCCACCCGCAGTTTAATTCAGTAACTTCACCTCTGCGCAGACGCATCGATTTTTTTTAAACTGAAAATTTAGAATTTTTTTTAAACCTAAAGCAGCTTCCTGTGGTGAATTTGCGATAAGCCATTATGTCCCAAATAACTCTTGAAATCACAAATCTTGTCGACAAAAAGCTCGCTTTACAATTTTCAACATTTTGAGTCACTCGCCTCGTCGTAAAAGATTGCCACAAGTTTATGAAATATTTTTTTATTTTTACAGATCCAGTTTTTTTCTTTTCTTCAAATGAGCCTCAGTAAGTCTCAAAATGTCAACGTATCTTCTTACTGCTTCAAATTAAGATCCTGTTCGAAACTGGTCCTTTAAACGCTTCATTTCTCTACGCTGCGCACCACTCACCTCTGCGAAATTCCTTCTAATGAGCTGGTTTTTGTCAATTCATTCTCAAACACACGCCGGCGTCTTCTCCGCCTTTTTTGACATTTTCAAAACTTGAAATTAACTTGACAGGCTCGTTTTTTTGGTTTCGTTCAGGTGAAAAAAAGAGGCGCGTGGATCTGTCCAATTTTTTGAAGGAATCGCTTTATATTGCCAAATTCAAATTGCTCGATGTCTCGATTCCCTACGCCTCGACCTTTGACCTGCCAAAAAACTTCATATTACGAAAAGTGAGCTGAACGTTGGCTAATGAGATTACTTTTTACGCTTTGATTGGCGTGTAATTGAAATTATAACTGCAATTAAAATAAAGATTGACGTATAGTTGACCCCGCTCATTTGGTCAGTTTCATGGTTTTTCATGAAATTGCTCAGATTTCTTGACCTTTCTGTCACGTCAGTTTCACAAGCATTTTTTTTTTATAATTTAAGGATTTGCCAAAAGGAGAGGCCTTTGGCCTAACGGAAGTGACTTAAACTATAGGAGGTGTGAACTGTTTTTGGCAATTTAGAGTTGTGGGCCGCGAGAATAGGAAGAGGATAATCTGCCTAAACGTTAAAAATTTTGTGCTGTAATTGAAGAGGACAAAGTAGCCTTAAATTTTTTGCATCATTTTGCGCCATAATGGCTCACCATTTTAGAATTGTTACTAATTCAAAAAGTTCCGGTTTGCGTTCTTTTCGAGGCGTCACGAACGACAGGTTTTTCAATGTTCTCTAATTTCATTTTTTTTTCCTGCCTCTGCTAATTCGTCTATTATTCCTCAAACTGGTGAGAAAAATCGCCTCAAATTGCTAGCAATTACCTGCACTCTTTATGGATTAAATATTCAAGCATTTTTTGCATTATTTGAGCCAAATCTTCTCCTTAAATGCATCCGAAGGTGTTTTCAAAGAGGAATTGAGAAATGCTTTTAATTCGCTCTTTCAAATCGTGGCCAGTTCACCTTCGATTCAAAAAAAAAATGAAAAAAATATCAAGGTACTTGTTTGGGTACAAATTGCGACTGGACCCAACGCTCTCAATTAATTGAACCAGAAAGTTACACAGGAAAAAAAAATGGATTTTGCGAAAATTAGATGAAGTCGTGAAATCCGGTTTACGAGGTAGTTTTTGAGGTGGGAAATTTAATTGCTGAGGTTGGTAAATATTGAAGAGGCATAGAGCTCCCTTCGCTGCATAATAACTCAGTAAAAAAAAAAATAATTAAGAGTGACATGAGAAATTATGGCCTGTTTGGAGGCAGAAAATTAAACTAAAAATCTAATATATTTCCATGCTGGAATCAAGCTGTCAGTTTAAAGTCGAGAATTTTTACAATGTATGGATTCATGTCACGAATAGCTCAAAAGTTAATCGAGTAAGTTGTACACAACACTTTTTTTTTACTAAAGAACTTAAGTGGCTAAACATTTCACAACAACAAATTTAAAAAAAATTACTAAATCAAGGTTAAAATTTAAAATTTTATTTATTTAAATTTCAAATAACTACAAAACTAACATTAATTTAAAAATATTTTTAAAATTTGTATTAGAGTTTAGAAGAGAAATTAAAAGATTGGGAACTATAATAGTGATTGTGGTTAAATAGGGGGGCCCTTTTCGGCGCTTTAGAGGATTTGAATTCACTGGGAATGAAAAGGGCTAAGGGCTAAGGAGCTTGGGTCCTTAATCATGTTTAACGTTCAACGCTTCTGTTCCTGGAAATGGGATCAACGGAATAGAAACGTTAAGTTGGGAGTTAAATAGGAAAGTGAGTGAGACGGGCGTAAAATTGCGATTTTGCAGACTGATTGCCTCAAAAGAATGCAGGGCCTCAGCCTCATCAATCTCCATCAAAGAATCATCACCCAAGGCCCTCGGAGGGACTTTGAAAAACGAAGGCCCTTCTAAGGGACTCAAAGGTGCAAACGGGCCTTGGATTAGGAGCCTTCAAAACAAAATTGGGAAGGGGTAAAATTTAAAAAAAAAATCAGTCGCAGAACGAGAAATGAAACCACGCTCTAAAATCCGTTCGAATTCGGATTAATGGAGACTATTTGGAAAGGTTCAAAAATAGAGTTTTAGAGTTTCGACGCCACTCAAAAGAAAATTGTTGTTTTTAGTTTTTTCAGAAAATGAGTATCTAGTTAGTCTCTTTGAATGTGCCTTAAGTACATGAAAAAGCGATTGTTTGTAATTTAATAAACGTAAATATAATTTATTTAATCATAAAATATAAAAAAGAAATAATTGTAAAAAAAACTTTTAAATTTTCTTTCTACGTTCATTTTGCCAACTTATTACAAACTTTTTGTTAACTGTTCCAAGTTTTCTACCCCATATATAACTTCAAAACCAATTATTTATTTAGTTGATTCATGCGGTGAATTTTGAACGGATTGTGGCTGAGGCAAGTTAAATGTAATTTTTATTACATTTTAAACTTTGAATTAATTTTATTCTGATATAACAATTGATCATGGCGAATGATTTTCTTTGTGAAATGTACTGTATAAATTACCTGTGAAATACTGATGGAGGAATAGTGGAGCAATACATGAGTTATAATTTTGTGTATTGAATTTCTTATAACTGGAGTCAATACCTCCCTTGAATTCTGCTATGTAAAACCTCTTGGATTTCATGTTGAGAGACCCCTCATAGTGTAGTAATTGATTTGATTTAAATCCATTTTTTGGAACAAGGGGAGCGAAATAACCTAACTCAATATTAAAAAAAAAACTAAAAAATGAGTTTTTTTTTTTAATTTTCAGGTTATTACACTAACCTCTTCTACTACTATTCATCATATCATTTAGATCCGGTATAACCAAAACATTTTTTAAGTGTGACTTGCGTAAGAGAAAGTTCTATTTTTGAACGTGAACATAAAGGCGTGACTTCCAAATGCGTACTTCCGTTTTCTAATTATTTTCTAAACGCTCAACGGGTCAAATAGGCTTTCATGCTATAAAGAAATTAATTTTATTTCCTCTGATTTAGGCACGTTCAACCTCATCCTCTTTATAATTTAAAAAAAAGCTCCCATTTCTGGTGGTTAGTACACTTCCCTCGTACTAAATTATTTGTTTCATTTTATATGAAAATGAAATAATTATAATTACTAAAATTGAGGATTGCCGAAGTACTGTACAACCAGC
>VYYI01000559.1:0-29322 GCA_021029175.1 Bilobella aurantiaca
CGAATTGAAATAAGGTGAAAAATAATTTCACCTTATTTCAATTTTAATTTTTGAATTAAAAAAAATTCGGATGGCCCAACCTTATAAGGCGCTAGCCTTAGTTGCTACGAGTAACCTTGAGTACAACAATATTAACAGAAAAATCTCAAAAAAGTTGCCTACTTCTACTTGCAGGGGATGATGTCAACGTTATTTATTTGAAGAAATTCCAACATTTTTTTTTTACAAAAACAACATTTCAGGAAGCACTTAGAAGCAATAATATTCCGTAAGTTATGAATAATATTGGGTATCTTTTTAAATTGTTTTAGTTTCAATTACAAACAAACTCAGGTACAAAGTTAAAATTCGAAAAACAATATCTAGAGGGATGCAAAGTCAAAGATCTCATCAGGAGTAATAAGTCCAATTTGCCGAAATCCTTTTGCCTTGAGCTTGAAACGCTAATAAAAATTTATGAGTCAAATCCGACATCCCTTTCATCCCCTCTCCATCAACTTTCAACAAGCAATTACCCAAGTTAATATTCAAGAAAACAATGGGGGGCCATAATGAGAGTTAAAATTAAAACTTTAACGATCCTCAAATCAGAAAGTTGATTCTGAAGGGTGAATTTTGTCGAATTTTCATGAATATTTTTGAATAATAGGGAAAAGTCTCTGAGAACATCTTGTAAATCAGGAATGTAAAAAGGAATTTGGCAAGCACCCTTCTAACTTGACGTATGCTAAATTGCGGATTAATTTGAACTCGAGCTTGACTCTACAAAATTTCGTAGGCGAAAGGATCAAAAGGCATCAAATTAGCGAAGTTGGGAAGAATAATGGCTTGGCTTACGATTAGTCTCTAATCAAGCAATTTATTTGGCAAGTAGGCGTTGAGTGCCTCGAATGAAGGAAGAAGGGATGAAAAAATTAAAGACCTGGTACTCACAGCCTCCACTAAAATCCTTTTTGCGAATAGGAAAAGTTGTACCGTAAAGTTCCAACAAAAGGCGGAGTGCTGTAACAGCAACGTTAAAAACCCAAATTTGTACTCGAGGGATCGCTCGATAGAAAGCCAACAGACGAAATTGATACCTCGGGCTACTATTTGGAATTTTAGGGTGCTTGGAATTTTGAAAGCATTATTATGAGTAAGTAAATACCTTGCTTCAGAAGAGGGCAAAAAACTTCAGTTAAGAAATTATCTCTTCCTGATTTTTAAATTCCCACTTAAACCACAGTGATTTAGCTTTAATCGGGCACGTAATTATGACCATTTAGAAAAGAAACACGATTTTTGTTAATTAAAAGCTTCCTACTTTGTTTCACTACGCATTTTGCTTAAGATTAATTCTCATACTAGGCTACATTCAATTAAATTAATGCTACTCTTGCTTAGTCTTTTCATACATACCCACTGGATCAGCGCTTTACATACCGGAAATGTTACAACTGAATATTTTGAGCCACGTCAAATTATCTGCGCAAACGCCTGAAAGCTTACGTCGTAAAGTTTTGAGTACTTTTCAATTAGCATCAACTCCCTAAAATTAATTTTAATTAACAAGATCGTAACGAAAACCAAGGGCGCACCATCCCGATGAGTTGCGAGATGTGTCGGCATTAGTCACAACAAAGGCGACGTGTAAAATAGTTTATGGAGATTTTAGGTACTTGAGAAATTGATCTCTTCGTCGAATTCAAACTCTTCAGACCAACAATAGAATAATTTATATGTAAACATTTGCATTAAAAGTATTATTTGGGATTGTTTTTTTTTATTCTCGAATGCTGATAATTTATAATATAGTATTTCAAATACTACTTCAATTTAGAGGTAAATTTTAATTGATTACTCGTAAAATTAACCCAAGCTCAATTTTTTTCCACATTCGCTCTGTAAATATTAAATTTTAAAATCCATCCTAACTAGATCCCTAACGGATTTTAAAGTATTTTGAAGATGGTTCGGCAAGTACAGTACAGTTAATTCAAATTAATCGAGAATAAAATTTACACAATTAATTAGCCCAGTCACAGCCAAATATTTTTTGGATCCTTCGGATGCCTACGCTGAAGTGACAGTAATGACGACATATTTTCAACTTTGTTCATCCAGAGATCTAATGTATCATTCCCGCTTCCTTGACTCCTCGGCATCTACGTACTTCCTGGCAAATTTATCCTCTTAAAATACTTCACAACCATTCAACTGCCTCAAATCCCTTTCCACGACTGAATGAATGGTCCTATTTTCAAATTATCCCGCACTACACTCCATCCAAGGCAAACATTTCTACAGGGTGTTCCAGAATTTTCCAGTCCAGCTAAACCTTCTCAGAATAACCGCAGTTGATGCTTTAGCTCTGTTCACCAACAATTTAGCGGAATACCCTGTACTGCGTCAACGGGTTTGGGAAAATCAGTGCCTTTTTCAAAAGAGGAAATACGGATCGAAGGGAAGATAATTGAAATGGAGTCACTTTTCTCTATTTGTAAAAGGGCCCCATGTTCCCTGTCCTAAACCAAAGTCATTCCCCTTGTCATCACTCCCAGGGCCCTAGAATAATAGACACTTAAAATAAGTAGCTGTAGCAAGGGGTCCTAGAACAAATTTCAAAATCTCCCGCTGCTACTTCCTCTCATAACTAATCATATCATTAAGCGGTTTTAGCTCTACTTTCATTAGCCAGCTCGCTTGACATTATTAAAAGTACTCAATCATCGTGTCAGAGGGTACTTTAAGGGAGGGCGATTATTCCCGGCTCAGATCATTACAGAGCATTAAGTTGTAGGAATTTAGATTAATATCACAGGCGGAAAAGTTGACATTATGAGAAAAACTTTATGGTCTGATGGTCATTTCGCTTCAGCTTCGTAGACAATTAGAAACAAATATTCCAATCAAATTAGTACTCTCTATTAAATTTAATTGCTGACAAGAAAAAATGGAAGGAAAATAAGCAGTTTGGTGCTGAAATGGCTTTATTTCGGGCCTTAGTTCATTTCCAACTTTGAAATACAACCTGACGACGGTATTATTAGGTCTAATCGCAAGGTCTAATTAGAGAAAGCAATTAAGTATAGGGCTTGAATTTTGAGGCCCTATTTCATTGGGCATGAGTTCTAGATTTAGAAAAAAGGAGGTAGTGGACATGGTAATAAGCCAATTATTTCTTTCGTGTGAAACTCGGCGCGCAGGGTACCCAAGTGCCCACTATTTCGACGTTTCGAGGTTTAGAAGCATTAGGCAAGTCCGCCACTGAATTTAATAAGGCCGAATTCAGGGTAATTAAGGGAATAAGACTAATATTTATATTCTACCGGCGAGCGACTCCATAAAAAGCCCAGTTTTGTTTCCGACCCTTCAAATTATCCCATTAAAATATTCTAGTCCGTGCGGGATTTCTGAAGAAATCTAATTGCTTTCCAATTCGTTTTGTCTTAATTTCGCAAGACGAGAAATATTTCTTGCTCCAGAAGTTTATTTTTTGTATCAATTATTGCTCATCAAAAATTGGGCAATAACGAACTATGTCATCTTGTAGAGTACTTGACAAGTACCTGGACCCTTGGTTGAGGTGTAGAAGGGCTCGTGGTTACTAAAGGGTCCTGAAATTGGATTAGATTATTGATTTGATGTAATGAATGAGGATGGATGACAGTTGATGTCAAGGGAATTGGGAATTGAAGACAAGGCTATTTGGCCTGGGAGTGCGTGGCAAAATGAACATGTCAACTTGATTTGAATAGAAAGTTGTATACTTGGATGAATATTGAATGTGTTAAAGGGCTGAAGGGACACAATGGTCTTTGAAGGGAGAATATGAGCCCTTTTGCGTGTCTGTATGTTGACACATGGACAGACACTCCATTGTAAGCGGGTGGGATAATGGACAAGGGAAGAATGGGGCGGACTTGTCCAGGAACCTTCCAGCGAGAACTTCCATGGAAGCAATTTTGGAGAAAGTCTTCGGAAGAGCAGCAGACGCTGAGCGCCGTGCTCAACGAGGTGAAAAGCCAATACGGATAAACGGTTTCTCGTAAAATCAAATGGGAGGAGGATATATATAAATTCCAATTGTAATTGGAATTTTCCTCGCCCTCGCCTCCCTGACAAAAGATTTAGTCTTGAGAGGCTGGAGAAAGTTGGTGAAAGTAATGTGGCATGAAAAGGAAAGTGTTGGAGACAGTCTAGATTTTATGGGCTCTCGAATTCTTCTTTTCTAAATTCAAAGTTGCCTTTGTTCAAAAGCAAAGTGAAAGTACAACTTTCTCTATCTACAAACAGTGAAACTCCTCCTCTCTTGAAAAGAGAAAGTCTTTTATTATCAGCTTTTCTAGAATAAAAAATTCTAATAAAGAATCAAATCTTTCCCCATCAAGAATCATCTCTAAAAAATGAATCAGAAAATATTTTGAAGCCAGGAAGTGTCGGATTGTTACTAATTCAATGTTATTTTTTTAAGAAATATGTTTTATGATTTTAAATCTAACTTTAAGCGGGTATGTCATTTCCATTTGAAGATTTTGGGACATATTTCAATCTTAAAGTTTCAAGTTAGGAGGCCCTGTTTTCTTTTGCTATTACATAAGGGTTAAGGGTACTTGGAATGACAGGATAATCCTATTCAGATCGCTTTTGTCGGTCCCTTTTTAGTGTTATAACTTCCAACCTGAACGTTATTTGTAATTTACCCTCTCATCATTAACCCCTTTCTATCGTAAGTACTACTTAAGGACCGAAAGCTCATGACTACAGATCTACACCAAAATGCGTTGGTTACCCTCATAAGGACATTTTATACATCGCTGAACACAAGTTCAAAATTGGTAAGAGCCGACACAAGAATTTCCTTGGAAAGAGGCTAATAAACACTTCTTGAATAAAAATTTCCCAAGTATCCGCCCACTTCCGCGGATAATGCTGCCAATTTCCCTTAGGCACCCTTACGAGATCTGTGTTTTGAATTTATAAGAGGTTAATTAAGAATGATCTTGCCAATAAAAATAAATTCACACTTCATTTAACTCAAACTCATTTTCTGTTCAATAAAACTTGGCATCTGGAAATTTTACGTTTAGTTAGTGCTCCTCGAGCATTTACAACTAAAAATATTGGAAAGTCTTTGGCAAACTTGGGTAAGCTAAGTTTTTAGAAAAAAAAAATTTAAAAGAAGGCCAATGTCAAGAAATTCCTGACTAATTTTCTCCATATGTAGAAAGCGAGGTCTTTGCCTCTGAACTAGACTTGTCTGTTCTATCACCACATTTAAGTATTTGGTGAAACAAGCGTGTCATTGTCATTTAAAAGAAAGGGTTGAAGTAACATGTTTCCACTTCCGTCGCCTTGTCTCCTCATCATCACCAGTCCACAAGTACGCTGAGGACTGAATTCAATTTAAACTGTCAGTTACGGTCTCTTCCGTTCCCAAGAGCCCACTTTGATCTATTTCGCTGATTCCTTTTTCTTACCGAGGCCATTAGCGTTTGTGCTGTTTGTCTCTTCTTGGAGATGTTCCTGGAGCTGACATTAGATTAAAAGTAGTTTTAGACGCGATGGTGGGCTATGATTAGACTTTATACTTGAGGGAGATGGATTGGAGTGGTGCTAATTTAAATTGCTAAAGATCCTTTCGGAAAATAACAAAATGCCTTCTTGTTTGGGAGAAGAGGGTTCCGCCGGTTAGGCCGTACCAGAGGTAGGTTACCAGAAAAAGAGGATTTCCTCAAACTCTCATCCTCTTCCATGACTTCCTAATCTAAATTTTCAGCTCTTTCATTTTAAATTTATTCTCATACACTTATCGGTTTAAAAAAAGTTCATTACTTAATTTTGTAATATTTTCAGCGCACTAGACAATTTTACGGATCCAATACCACAAGTTTTTCTTTTCTTAGACCAGAAATCTATCCATAAGTCGTGAATCCATGCATTTCTGACTCCAAGTGTAAGGTTTTGTGGCCAACAATGAGAATGTGGAATTAATATTTGAGTATAAACTCAACCCAGAATAGATCTTGGTGTTCTAACGGGGCGTTTATAAGGGAATTTCGCCACTTCAGAAAAGGAGAGTGGTTTCAGCGGAAATAGTCCCGTCAGCATCTCCAGCGATAATCGCTTCAAATGTTATGTTAACTCGGAACAGCTGCCGAGTTGAGTCTCTGTCATCAAAACTATTTCACCCGACTTTTTCAAAATCCCTTTTTAGAAAAGGAAGGAGTCTACTTCACCAAAACGGTTTAGGCGTAGAGAAGCGTCTTTTAATGAGACCTCTTTCCAAATGCACTTAATTATTTATGGTCCTTCTGAGATTTCCTTTCTTTCAACTCATCATCAAACGGAGAAGCAGAGGCTGGGATGCCTCCTTCGAAATCCAATGCAACGTAAAGGGAAAGAAGGTCAACCTCAAATTGACTCCCGTTTACCCAAAAGTCTCAAAAATTTGGTTAAGAGTTACTAAAATTGTAGTCAAAATTTGTAGACTTTTTAGAACTGTAGAACAAAATTCAAACGACAAATGGAAGCTCTGGGGCTCTGCGCCATGTCATAAAGTTTTATTGCAAACTATCTTTTAAGGCTTGTCGAATAAGCGTTTTACCATTTACACTTTTTGAAAAATTCCAAATAAAAAATGAACAATTTGCCAGAAATCAATTTAGCCGGAACTAATGTACTTGTCTATAAAACCACAATAAACGCAATTCGAATTGCCGCGTGGCGATGATGTGAAAGTTCCTAACCAAGGTGTAAAGAAATTGAAATAATATTGATTCCTTTCGAGAAGAATACTTTCCATTATAAATCCTACAAAGGTATTTGATCGTAATTTTTCAACGATATGATGACAGTACATCAAATATTTTTCTAGTTTCCTAATGCTTTGTACAATGCAATGTTGGATTAACGGCAAATGCTTTCAGATGAAAGTAAAGCCTTCCTTCAGAGGTCAATTGGGGTTGGCAATTCCTGGGGAAAGGCAATTACCTCAATAATTTTGACACGTCAAGAACTTTTGAAAAATAAATTGAGGGTTATAAAGTTCGGTATAAAAATGGAGGTAGACAGGAATAGTAATGTTTGAACAGCACGCACAAGCCCTCTTTTTATTTGAAGGAAAACCTCAATGATTTCCTTTATTGATTTTCACTCCCTTTTCTGATTTTTTCGCTTTCTTTTCTTGTCCGATTATTCCGGTGGTCGTTATTTTCCTAAGACACAGCTCACCGTTCTGTTTAATAATAACTGGTCAAAAAGTTTTTTTGCGGGGCAAAAAAAGTCCAATTATTTCCAGCCACCCAGGACGGTTACATGACCAATATTCGTGGGCAGTGGGCAGATGTGAAATTAATGCGAATTATGAGCCCTGCCAATTACCATTTCGTAATTATCGACCACTCCACGGCATGTGTTTGAGGGGCTATGCAAAAATATTTGCAAAACGATTTCTGGAATTAAATTTTGCACATGCACGCCAGTGCAGGAGGCCTCAACAATCGACCCATTTTCCATTACGAATCATACAACTGTTGTTCTCCAAGAACATCTTTATTCAGCTCTACAAATTTTAATGTTAATAAACCCACGCCTCCGATACTCAGCAAAAACAACATCAACAAAGACCTTCAATTAAAAATTTTTGGCCCGGAAGTAAAATTTTTTTTTCTTAATTTTTCAAAATGATCAAATTCATTTATTCTAATCTGTTTCGCATCTCGTTCGATTCCGCCTATAAATAAGGCAACGCTGACTGAATGCGTAATTTTGCAGTCAATGTACACTCAAATGTAAATTAGTTTATGATTTATGAATTAATGATTTGCCAATTAAGGCAGGTGCGGAACTGACGAAATATTGTGAAACCTTTTATCCGCAGATTTTCTTTTGTAGCAAATGCAAACCCAGGCATTCACTATTGATTTTGCATATTTCCCAAGGCAGAATAATGAGCAGGCGATGATAAACCTCTTCAAACGAATCGATCACATAAACAGGTAATTTAAAAACAACTCTCCGTCTTTAAAATATAATTTTGCAAAAGAAAAAAAAAACAATTAAATTTGAATCAGAATTAGCTGACTTTGTTTGGTAAAAATACTGTAAACTACTTTAACTTCAGTTGTTTTTGAAGGCAGATGTTTGAGCAATCCTAAAACCTGGTTGCAAAAAAAAATTGTTTTTGAAGGGGTGGTCTCGCTGAGCATTTGGTTAAAAGGGGGTTGCTGCTGGGTTGCATTTAAGGGCAGGTAGACGTTGATGAAGTTAATTGATGACGGTAATTGATGAGGCTTACCTTGACCATCATGATGCCCATTGAGGCCCTCGAACGTTTTTGATGTCATTTGAAAGAGGGCATCGAGCGGAGACGAGTCTGAGTTTCGTCTTCCATTGGACTTTCCCGTATTCTCCGAATGGTGATGGCGATGATGATGGTTTTGTAATTGCTGTTGCTGGCCGTCCCAGGGCCGCACAATACGCTGCTGACTCACTGCCAGGCCCTGAAGGGCCCCGTCCAGATTTCGGTTGCCATGGTGAGAGCTCGGTGGAGATATTGGGCTCTTACTTGGTTTGTGACTTAGGATATCTGAGATTGAGAAGGACTTAAGTCCCGCTGCAGTTTGACTCAAAGGTGGTTCAACCTGCAAAAGAAAAAAAATCCATTTTCAAAATTACGAAAATTATAATGAGGCAATTAGGCCGCAATTACAATTAGGAGGAGTACTCTGAGCGAAGCAATCATTTAGAGCAGTTTTACCTATTTCTACCTAAAAATTGTCTTGATTTTTTATGCCAGTAATTGTGGACGTTTTAGGAGGTAATGGAAGGACCACTTTAGCCGCTTGAGTGTATTGAATGCTTACTTACACTTACGGAAGATTCTGTAAAGAAAATAATTACGCGAAGCGTCGTCGGCAACCATTGAAACTGCAACTTGCCGCAAAGAGGAAGATTAACACTAAAATCGCGATATTGAAAACTATCAGGCCCTAAAATCTTGCGTCCATTTTTTCTCGCCTCCTTATTTCTTTGCAATATTCTTTCCGTGCAATAATCATAATTACAGCCTTAAGTCAACAATCTCTAACTTGTCAGTTATCAAATTGTGCAGTAATGAGGCTCTGAAGCACTTCAAGAAGCACTTTTAAATAGGCTTCATTAAATTTTTGACAAGGGATAATGAAAATTACAGAGTTAATGTGAAACTAACTCTTGTCATCTGACAATATGACTAAAATTAGCCAAAAATATACTAAATAACGCAAAATTTAAGAAATTTTGTAAAGGACATTAGTTGATAAATCTGTAACAGACGCAACCTGTGTAAGCTGAAATTTAAATTAAGACCATTGAAACGTGTTTATTATTTTTTTAAATAAACGCTATAAAACACTCACTGTATTCCATTGTGACAGATTCAATTTTAAGCTTATAGATAGATACATTACTATATTTTATTATAATTAGTAACGGAATATACCACTCTCCTGTTTTGGCTTTTTTAATTAAGCGAATTGAATTGTGCTAAATTGTCTTACAGAGCACTGTGTCTTTGTTTCGTAGGCTCTCATTATAAATTTATTTGTCTTGGTTGGAGCGGTTGAAATAAGGCAAATAAATTTTGGAGGGTCGTTTGACGTGTCACAAAACAGAAATGATTGAAAGGGCGGGTACCTTCTTCTTAATGAGTTTAATTGATATTTAATAATGGAGCACCACTTATGCTTTCATTTCTAAATGTGCCAGGACTCCCTTCGGACGAGACAGGGAATGAATATTTAAAGAAAGCAAAATGAAAGGAAGGACTGGTGGCCATTGGAGGGAATTTTCAAGCAGTCTCCAGGGCCGTCCCTCCCGTCATCGGCCCATCAATTCCTAGCTTTAAATTTAGCGCTCTTCCGAAAACGTTTTTATGGCCGCCGCACACTTTCAGCGGTGATGCCTTCGTAGGATTGGAAATTTAAACTTTGGCGGTCAGTGCCGGCGCGGCGCTTGATAAATGTCCTTACCGACAGTTTATTGCCATGAATCGTCATCACATCTTCCAGATTGCCATCAAATTTCAAGGGCCGCGCCCCGCCTACCCTGTGAAAGCTCTCCGCCGATACGCTCAGCGCGTCGCCCTACAAGCCCTTAGATGATGATGCCGCCGCACACTTTCAGCGGTGATGCCTTCGTAGGATTGGAAATTTAAACTTTGGCGGTCAGTGCCGGCGCGGCGCTTGATAAATGTCCTTACCGACAGTTTATTGCCAATTAAGAAACTCACCCTCCTAAAAGGGAAATTACAATTAACTCATTCTGTTATGGGAAGCTATTAGCGAAGGAAGATGCGCGGCAGAGATGATCTGCCGCGGGATGTTTTGAATCGTCATCACATCTTCCAGATTGCCATCAAATTTCAAGGGCCGCGCCCCGCCTACCCTGTGAAAGCTCTCCGCCGATACGCTCAGCGCGTCGCCCTACAAGCCCTTAGATGATGATAAATTTAAAATTAATGACGATCAGTTATAGGCGATCTATTATCACCACCGTTCACAATGAAGCCTTGGCCAAGAAATGATTGGAGAATAGTGACATATGAGGGCATTGTTTCAGACACTAGTGGGCAATCAAGGCTTTATGAAAATATGCAAAGTGGTAGACAATCAGAGTAGCAGAATCTTAAGTGCCCTTAAGCCTATTTTTTAACCTAAAACAATATCAGGGCTCAAATTTTACTTAACTTCGATGCTTGAAAAATATCTCCAAAAGTTTACTTTCTCCAGAAATCCAATTCATGGAGAAAGAATGGTAAACCGAAATGTTTCTACTTCCCTAAACGCCTCTGCAATAATCTATTAGGTAAAAAAGCGTACCTTTACCATTCGGAGTTTTTTGAAGGGTCTGAAATATTCGTCAACGTTTTCTTGAAGAATTGGATTCCGTGAACGGTGCTGAAGACGTCGCGCGTCGTGTAAATTGGAGAGAGCTGGAGAAGGACTGCGGCCAACGCTGATCATGTCATCAGTGGACATGTCATCGTCGTCACCTTCGTCGTCCTCAATGGTACTCTGTGGCGTTAGAGGTGGGTCCAGTTGGTCATGATGGTGATGGCGAGCGAGGTGGTGGTCAGCTTCCTTGAGGGACATGTTGGTGGGGCTGGTGGAGCTAGTTCGGGAAACCTTTCCGTTGACCGCTTTGGTGTCCCGCTTCAAGTCCTCGCCCTCTGACTCCGGGTCCATTTTGGCCTCACACATCTGCTCGTTGTAACAGTTTGGACTCATGAGGTCACCCGCCTCACGTTTTCCAGGGCTACTGCGCGAACAGTTAATGACGCACGCCACTTTGACCTCTCAATTCCAGCAATTGCAGGTCATGTAGAAATCAAATTTTTTTCTTTTAGTTCAATTTTTTTCAAAAGTTAACTGGAATTAGTTTTCAATGCATAATTGCTGCACAGTTTAGAACAAACATTTCCAAGTTTTTCAGTATTTTTTTTAAATCCACCAAATTCAATCAAATTGCACGCACAATGGAACTTCGAAAACAAAGATTTTTAATTTAACGACGACGCTTCTTCGATTCGATTATTGAATTGTTTTGTTTTAAAATTTCGAATCCCTAATTTTCTAAAAATCAGGGTCAAAACTGCTGGTCACAAAATGGTCACGCAACTTTCACCACTTAGCAAGTTCACGAAAAGAGAGGTGTTAAGGTCACGATAACAATTGAGTGCTGCGTGGGCTATTGGAGCACCGCTTTGGATGAGGAGCCATGAGCGAATGAACTGTGACTGCAAGGTGGTGACAAGCGGAGACGCTTCTTGAGCCCAGCGGCTGTCTCTTTAGTGGCCATTGAAGAGGCGATCGGTGGCCAAGTAATTGGACTTGTCTCGTTAATGACGAGTGTGAGCGGATCTTTGGATTGATCTTAGCCAAAATGCTTCTGATTAACTAGCAGATCCCCGAGATGCGGTAACGTTGGGCTGAGGGAGGTTGGTTGGGTAAGGCTATAGAGGCTCTGGACTGCTTTGAGGAAGGTGAGGAGCCGTGCCTTGCCGCGAGGCCGTGGAACGAGTGAGGAAGCTTCCCGTCGTTTGACAGGTCAATTGAGCTCGTTCTGAGCCGAGGAACGGCGTAGGCTCCGCCCCTCGTCGAGGTCTGGGCGGAGCCAATTCCTTACGTTCTCTGGATTGGGAGTGCCAACGAGGCCTTTCCCTTCCCAAATGAAAGGGAAATCTTTCCACGAACCCAACCTCATTAGTGTCTATTTAGTGATTTTTTCACCACTTTCTTTCTTCGCCCAGTTCTCAAGTGGACTGTCTTTTCCAATTGCCATCTTGGACTTGAAGCGTCTCTGGGTGGCCCAGCCTCGGCCACTTTGCCCATTTCCTCACCTGGGTGGCCAGCAAAAGATGATTCAAGATCAGGAAGAAAAAACGTAAAAACGAATCCCACACATATGCATCTTCTTCCCATGAGACTACAAATCTCGACACAACAATCATGCAATTATTTCAAACAGTGTGATCTTTAGTGTCAAAATGATTTTTAAATAAAGGCAAGCCCTCAGGGGATGTCGGAAGAAATTCATCCAATAGCGTTCTCATTTGGTTCAGAATTAAGGAGATAATGATTATTTTATTTTATTTTTTAAATCATAAATTTGAAAATTACATTTCCTTTATGTAATATAGCAAAACTTGCCCGTCCCAAGACAAGCGATCTTACCTTTAATTTACGGGACCTCTTGTCCTAGAACGAGCTAGCTTGGCTATTTTTAAATATAATTTTTAATAGCAAAGGAGCGCTAACGCTACTCTTTTAAAAAATCTACTCTTTAAAGTTGCAATAAGAACCTTAAAAATTTTAATTCATGTTATAGAAAAAAATGTGGCAATTAAATTCAATAAATATAATATCTTTTGATCTCTAGCATCTGTTGAATTACAAAACGTTATGAAAGGTCAAGTTCCTGATCACTTCCTATTCAAAATGAGATTGAAGTAATTAAAATTTCCATTTTTGATTACCTTATATTCATAGTAAGAAGATTTTTGTGGAGATGCTCTTTTATAAGCGGAACAAAACAGGCTGGGAATAAGTAATCATTAACTATCTTTAATTACTTACTCATCAAAAGTTGCTTAAATGAAGTCTGTCATGCTACCTTACACTGTTAAGTCTGGACCTCTTTCCAGGGCCGTTTGATTTCGAGTTGTGAATGAGGCGGCAAGTAAAAAGGAGGCTTAAGGGTTTAAGGGTCGTAATTTACTTTTTAGCTCTTAAAAAGCTGTGTGGTTTTGTAGGTTGTAAGTAATTGCAGATGACCTGAAGGGACGGAATTCCTAAGGGTGGCAGGGCTAAAGGTAGACAAGGAATTATGGACAAGCAGTCGAGGTGTGATTTTGATTGTTAAACCAGAAACCAATTCCAGGGACCCAAAAGCGCCCTTTACTTTGATCATTCCCAGAGTACTTAAGTACTTGATGCTGTAATTATGCTTGACTTTAACAACGCCACTTGGCGTCATAATGGGCCATGTCCCTCAAATTGAGTCACTAAATTACCTCCTAGCGGAATTTCAGAACCTAAAAAGGCCATAAGACAACTCGTCCCAGGACACGCCCACTTCACACCATTTCGTATTTTTTGTACAAATCACCCCAACTCATTTGCATCATTTGAGTTGCAGGAGGTGAGAAAACGAGGTTATTAGTGGGTACTTCTTGGCAGATCTGATTCATCTACTTTCTAAATCACGCGGCCTTAATTAGCCTTTGATTTTGAAACCAATTTTAGACATTGACAATTGGCAAAAAGCTTCACTTCATCGCTCATCTCCCTTGATTAATGACTCCGTAATCACTTGGAGGTAAGGGACAGGTGAGTTTGTGATGGAAATTGCATTTGAGTTGGCTCATCATTACTCACGTCCACTTATTAATAGGCATTGTGCCAAAGGAATTCACATGAACAATTCTAATTGCAAAGGACGAGAGAGCCTTTCCTTAGTAATTAATTAGACGCTTTTTACCAAGCAATTCCTAAAAATACATTTTGCGTGCTTAAGAACTTCAGGAGTCGTGAAAATTTAATGAACTTGGCATTTTGAGGCTCTCGCCTCTTCTCAGGCGTAATTTTTAAAATAAGTGCTAATTAAATTATTTTTCTTTTGTAGATGAGGGATTTCTAACAGCGCAAAAAACAACGGCCCCGCTGCATTAGAGTGAATTAGATTTTTAAATTGTTTTCCCCTTAATTGATTTTAAAAGAAAAATGGTAATAGAGCTTACAGTTTCAAACGTATCTTATATTTCACGGGGATCAAACACCGTATCGCATATAAGTATCGTATTAATCAAATACCTTGATCTAAAAATCAAAAGGTAAATTGTTAATATAATTTTGTACTGCTTATGCTCTTTTTTCGCGGTTGAACCAAAAGTAGCTGGATTAATTTTAATTTGAAACAAAAATTTTCTTATTTGGATTTCGAAGAATTCAAGAACAGATTCGGTTATGAAATTAATTACTTCAAATTAATGGCAAATGGAAACTTGACCGGTAGTAAGCTGACACCAAAAATTCTTAATAGAGCATTTTTAGAAAACAACCGCTATTAACCGCATGATGCTATTAATCCAAATAATGTTGAAATTGGTAGTAGTGATCCTTGTCCCAAGTCCCAACTGTGATCTAGACTTCTGATAGTTTCGTTTTTTAGTTTCCATCACAAAGAAGTGATGAACTTTATTACATTGCGATTGTGAAAAATTTGCAGCATTATAAATAACAAGATTAAAAAATCAATGTAACATCATCTCAAGATTTCAATTTCATTCGAACATTCAAGACGGAAAAATGTTAAGCCGAATCTCTGGATTTAGCCCTAAATTACTAGCTGGAGATATTTCTCCAAAAGTAGCCTTAACATTAGTGGGCATGGGTTTTGCGGTGGCCTTAAGTTTTGGAAACGCTGGAAAAGTGGACAGCGATCGACGATTGACTCGGAATAGAATACTCAAGTCCTTTTCCATGAATAGCATTACAACTGGGTAAACCTTTCTGCAAATTTTCATTTTCTACAAGTTTTCTTAAAAATCAACTCTTCAACAAATATTTTTTTTCAGATTTCAAAAGATGCTGCCCGATCCAGAGATTCGGAAAATTGTGGCAATCAATTTCCAAAATTAGCTGTCTAACTACTACACTGACTCTTCTACAAAATTTTCCAAATTGTTAACAAAGTTATCTTGTTACAAAATAAACTGATGTCCGTATTCCACTTGAGCTACTTGATAACTAAATTACGTAAACACTTATTATTTAGTTTTAGTATTTAGTTTGTCATGTTCTAAAAAATAAATTACAGATTTTTTCAAAGTGCGTTTTCAATTTAAAAATAATTTTAAACTGAAAATTTCTAGGTTCATGAAACTCGAAACTTGGCTCGCGATCCCTGTCGTAACGCCATTGAATTCGAGGGCGAGAATCTTGTCACCTGGAAATCCATTGAACATGATCTGCAGTCTATTAAGACATCATCAGTTTCTTTGTTTGCTACTCACAAAAGATCTGTTCCCTTAAGGGTCCTTCCTGTCCTTTTGGGCGTCCCTGACGTTTGTGAAAGTCATTCCAAATCATATTCGGAGTGAAATTTGTAGTGCTGGCGGGTGAGGCCTTAATAGACTAGGTGGGTTCCTTCGCCAAGGGACATAATAGGGCTTCAAATGAAAGTTCACAATGGGACTTCCCTTTGAAAAGCTACCTTCATTTTGCCCACATTTGGCAAAGGAACCGTAGCAAATCACTTCATCCACTTCAACCAAACGACATCACTTCAACCAAAGCTCGGGAGTCAATTAAGTTAGAATTTTTCAATTGGACTCGCTTTCAAGGCAAGGGAAACCTATCCCCCTTTCAATTGTAATTTCAGTGTAATTCCAAAACGAAACAAACTTCCAGCCATGCTTTTGTCATTTCATTATGCTCGTCATCTCCGCGCCTTCTACACGAAACAACGCTGCGGCAGGACCCCAGTGGCCAATTGTCACTCGCGTCTTTACCGTAAAGTTCCAAATAGGTTCCAGGAGTCACTAATTATCTCTGAACATGTAATGCAACTCTTTGTTAATTTTGCTGTTATGAAGCAGATCTCATTTAAAATTTACCAAATTACCGTCAACTGTCGGTTTTTTTCTTAAACAGTAAATCAAAGTTATATTACTTTTATCAAAGAAGTTAGTAATCGTCCCATGCTAAAATTCGAACATGACATCCATTTAGAAAAAAAATGCATCTAAAATTCAAGAAATCAGATTGTGAGTGATATGAGTGTATGTATTTATGTTAAGGAAATAACCAGCCGTAGTAAAAAAAAAGTCATGAAAAAGTTGCTGAAGAAAGCAGTTTAGAGAAAATTTTCAAGCTTCCACTCGAGATGCTATCTGTGGTTCTTATCCGTCTTTGTAATCATCGACCAGTTCTCAATTTTTTTCTCTTTATTTACGCCTATTTCTCTAGCCGTAAAGTTACGGTAATTTCGTTTCACCGCAATGCGAGCTAACGTTACTCCGAATCTTAATTCGACGTGACGGACAATGGAGGAAAGGTTGTTAGCTCCGGCGACCACGTCGCTCGGCCCCACTGAAGGAGACAGATGTTTCAATTCTGTAACAATGTGGAAATCATTTGATTGGAGGAGCAGAGGGGGACTTGACAGGCAGAGACTTCAATGCAGCGTACCTTGGGAGGCCTCCAAAAATTTCGTTCCTTCAAATCTGACTTGTTATTTAACTCCTCAAGGCGTGAGAGCCCTCTTCATATGGAAGAAATAATATTATCCAAATGAAAAATTACTTTTTCACGCTTTTCGGAAGCCAAACTTTACTAGAAATTACAATTTCCTCTACCTCTCCATCTTCCACGCATGAGACACGCATGGAGGAGACAAGGAAAGCTAATGGCCGCATGCTACTCTCCCTCAAGATTAACATGTTACCGGTGACAGTTGCCAGTATTTTATTATCAACTACTAAATGATCTTTAGATCCAGTGGAACGTCCTTAAGTACTCATTAGCCCTCCTTAACTACTCTATTCATTCTGCTCGCCTACTTCATTTGGAAAACTCATCGAAAACAATTCTTATTTCTCGTTCCATAACTTTCCGTATTCGAGAACCGCTGTTCCGTTTTTCGTACCAATTTGGAAGTCACGGTCATCAAACGACGCTTGTCAAAAATTACAGAGCTCCGGATATTTCCCTGTGCCTTCAAAGCGATCGACGACATTTCACCTCATGAAGACTTCATTGAGTCCTTTGAAAGGATCAATTGACTTCTCCTGTTGTTCATTATGACTACGAGGAAAGGGCCCTTTAGCGGCAGCCCTTAAAACCTAAACAATTTACAAAGGTAACAACAATGAACTCAACAGCTCGTCAACAATAATATGCTTCGCAGCCTCTTTTTGGCCAGAGATGACTTTTGACCTACCGCATTCTGTTTGGGCTGTTCAATTCTTTGTTCACCTCAAAATTCTTAAGGAGCTATTGAAAGTATTGTGGGTAAAATTCGTTGAGCAACAACTGCAACAACAATTGAAACATCTTAACGATTATATTGAAGGGCGAAAGGACCACTTGGAAGACCGCACATACGGGAGCAGCAGTGAACTCGTGCGAGATTCCATCTATTATTATTATATTATTTCTTCCATCATCACTACAAAATTTCGGACTTCCAAATATATTAAAACCAGAAAATTCAGATTCAAATATCACCATTCTGAATAAGGCAGACATTCGACAGCATCAAAGAAAATATATTGGTTGATAGCAGTTGAACATGAAAGAATACATTAGAAAGTTAGCACACATTTCTTATTATTTTGATATGAAATATACTTCTTAAAATTTCCCATTATATTTTGTAGAAATAAGGAAACTGGGAAATGATACTATGCTGAACTAATGCTGCAACAGCATTTTGTTTTGATTCACAAGAATTTATTAAATTGAGTTCTTCAACTTGAGCAACTTTTATTTTATTGAGTAGAATAGTGGCCAGGAGGGATTGGAAAATCCGTTTCGGCATCCCTTTGATCCTCTTGTTCTGCTACCAAATTCATGTCAGATACATAAAAACTTATTGTTACAAAATCCATTGTAGTCTCTGGAGTCTATTAAGTCATTTAAAATTAACCGCCGCAAGCTTCCTACGGAACTAATCACCACTGCCTAGTGGTATGGCCAACCTGCACAATTATGGAGACGCCAAACCATGAAAACGTTTTCAGAACCTAATATTTTCAGCATTGTTCCTTCATACATCACCCAACACAGATCTCAAAAAAACAAACAGTGGCAATAAGCAGGAATCTTACTCTTTTACTTAAATAATATTTCTAGTTAAAATTTAAATAGTTTTTAGTAATAGTAGTGTGTTTCACACAAATATTTTCTTATAAACTGATACATGGTTGTGTACATTTCAAGCATGTTTTTCTATGTTTTTGGTAGAAATAGACGGCCCATTCAACGTCTATCAAACCGAAAATCGAAACGGTTTTATATTTAATTCATGTCGACCATTTTGGTTTTAGTTAAGTCAATAAGACTACCAGTAAAACACAATTTTTGGATTTTGAACCCGGGGAAAGCAACTTTCACCCTTTCCTTTATTAATTCTGTTTTGAGAAGTGGATAAAGTTGGGCAAACGAAGAGGACGACAGGGCCTGCGTGTGACGCAATTAAAGTCTTATAGCCTTGTTTAGAATAATGGTTCCCTCTAAAATAGGCGGTGATTGCTAAATGCGATAAAATAATTATCAAGTGCAGGACTCCATTACTAAAAACCCTCCCATTACTTTACTTTCTTCAACTACCAAACTTCATTGCAGTGTACAGAGCGCTCCATCAAAACATGCTGACCATTATCAACCACAGAAGCGACTCGAAAATACATTTAAATTCATTTTTGAAAGAAAAACAGGAATATCGTTCGTGATTTTGCATGACGCGTTCTCACGGTTAAACACCGCTTCCTCTCACGATCTGAGCGCGTATGTAACGCACCGAAAACACGTTTATGCATTTTGAATTGCTTACCCAAATGAAGCGTTGATTTTTTACAGAAAAAAATGATACAAGATTAAGCAATTTACACAACTTTTTCCAGCATTTACCCAACTTTTTTGTTTTAAAAATTTGCATATACTGCATACTCCGTGAAGCTTGTCGGGAAGGATGCATGAGCAAGACAAAGAATATTTTAGCCAAGGGTGTGGTAGCTGGTCGGCCATGCTTTTCGTGTTATGTTTTTTAGTAGGACCTCCCTTCCTTGCCCAATTTGGATTGGAAACTTTTCTAAATTTGGAAGTGGAAGACGCAGGGCCTAATAAGGGCTCCCCAGTGCTATAAGTAGAGGCATCACAAAATAATAATGATAATAAGTGGAGGACTTAAGATAAGGCACCTTAAGCCCTTTGCTACCCTTGATACTGGTAACAGGAAATAAGGGTGGCATGATTTAGGTGGTCTTCTTGTCAAAACATCAAGAGCAGGATTGCCACCGAAGCTTTCACTTGAAAAAAAAAGTTTATCCTGTTTTTGGTTTTTAATATTTGTAAGGTAAATTTTAAGTACCCTTAATTGACCATTCTTTTCAGAGTTTCACGCACCTGATTCACTAATTCACGCGATTTAGAGATTAATGCTCAATGAGGCAAAGAAAATTCATAAGTTTTAGCTCCTGGGGGTCAATCAAATCTGTAAAAAAAAAACAGCAATTTGAAATTGAAATCCAACAGATGAGGAAATCGATGATGCTGAAGGGAAGACAGATTGGATTTTTTTTTAACTTTTTTATTATAAAAAAAACTAAAGAGGGCGCTCATTTTGTTAAATTCGCCCTTGGCTAGGCCTTACGAGGCTCAGAAGGGCTCCACTATTTTTTGCAGTTCTTCAGGGTGGTATCTCGGATAAAAGTTGGATCAATTAGGAAATAATGATGATAATATAATGATATCACGAATAGTTCAATAGGTAATGATAAGTTGAGGAAGTTTGAAGGTGCCGCGGTCGAATGAGGCATTAATAATAGTAACCGACAATCATCATTAATCTCATTGTTCAGAACAGGCACAAAGTTGGGAAAAACATGGAACTAAGGGTCCAAGGAAGCGTAGGGAAGGAGAAAGGGCCTCATTACGCCCTTAGCTTTTCTCGAGTCTCCTATTAGAAAGCACTTCTCATTTATTAGGAACAACCGGAAATCTAATACCGCTCCCAACTTACCAAAATTTATCCCTATTATTCTAAAAATGAACCACTAAATTATTAGTCCATTATTCAGGAGCTTCCCTCTTTCAAAATTAAGGCAATTTATGCACTGAATAAAGCTGAAGGTAGTTTACTAAGGACTTTGGGAACCATAAATGCTCTCTAATTTTTGTATCAAGGGGAAAAGAAAGCACTTGAATTATGGATGTGATGAAGATAAGGACTTCCTGGCCATTAGCAAAGGATACTCCTTACCTCAATGGATTTTCGTAAGTAGCTTGAGTCAAGACGCCAAAATCAATAGAAGCAGCCTATCAGACATTTTTCGGTAAAGTGTATCCCAGCCTTGTTTCAAAAACTAGTTTCCAATGCAAGATGTGAGATATCAAAGATTTCGAGGATTTTATTATTATTACTGGATGAGTAGATTTTAGGAATATTTAAATAACGATTCACTTTTTCAAACATTTCAAATTACTTGAGACAAATGCAATTTTCGAAGCTTTTACAAAATATTCATAACGCATAATTAAAATGTAAAAAAAAAATAACCTATGGCTCCTTAACGAAATGAGGATATACTCATTTTTGAAGTTCTTGGAGTGAAATAAATTAAATTATTTTGGTGCATCATCATAGATTTCTTGGCTTGAAATTATTTACCAATCAAATGGCCGCTACTTACTCCTGCTCAAGGTTTTGGATATGTGAGAAATTATGGGTACCTAGTCTTTCTTAATTACAATATAGTCGAATTGCGAGTGCGACGTCTCACATTTAGAGTCCTGCGCCATTGCTCACAATCAATATCCATTAAAATTGAAGGCTCTGAATTGTTCTAAGCGTTTTACCAGCTCCAAAGTACTCCTACCGTTCAAAGAAAATCAATGTTGCTCAATTTCTGTAACTTGAGCCATAATGTATTCAATAAACTGATTTTCGAAACTCATGAATGCTAGTAAAGCATTTTAAATAAAATGATTTTCCTTCATCGCTACCCTGCTCTACATTCGCTTTCATTTCCGCTCAATTGGCCAGAGAAAATAATTAAAGTTGTTTTAATTAAATTGAATTAAATTGTATTTGGGTAATAATTACTGCCTAATTTCGGCAGAAATAATGGGCCAGGGGAAATTAGAATATCGTGATTATGCTAAATTACTTCATTTTCAACGGCCACGCTGCAACTACTAGTAATGCTATATGCTTAAATATAATTTCAATTTCCTTTTCATTACTGATGACTTCATTATAGTTTATGTACTCTTTTTGGATCCCTAAAAAGTAGAATAATTGTGGCAGTTCTTTGTGGCTCAGGGACCCTGGGCCCTTTCAATTTATTTCAATTTGGCTAATTTCGTCTGAAAGGAAATCCGGCCCTGCGACAGGAGGAGCGTAGAGGTGTGTCACTGCCACCACCAGCGGTGACATTAATCGAATCCATTACTCACTCCCACCGCCGCGGTCGCTGCAAGTGGGGCTCTGCTGGAAATTGTCTTCAAACAGTAATTGACATAATAGATCCTCTTCCTGCCTCCCAGAACTAATAGCACTTGGGCTCACTTTGTTTCTTCGAATAATGTTGTCATTCCAGAGATAATCGAATTGTTTTGTTCACGAACGTCATGTCATCTCAGCATTCTAATTACAGGCTCCGGAGTCATTTTTTTCAAATAATGCCGCCTCACTTCTGCGCTAAACCGCAAAAGGCGCTCCGATCTTACCTGGGAGTGAGCAATTTGAAAATAATTATTCATGCATGTTATGGGTGACATGTTTGTCTTGCATTATGACATCTTGTGCGTTGAAGAAAACATGGACAATCGTCGAGCGTTTTTCCTTACGTTTTTGATTTTTACTTTCACGCGAGATAACTCGGTGTCATAGAAGATGCCCTTTGGTAGGATGTACAAGTCTGAAATAAGAAGCCCTTCAAAGAAAACATAATTTCTGGAATTAAATCAGTGATGAGCAGAAGGACCATTTCAATTTTATTTGCAGATTCAAAATCAATTTCGAAGGGTTTAAAATATTTGAAAAAACTTTTTCAATTAGGGTTCAAAGATCTTCGAAGAAGGTGTCACCGAGTCGGTCACGGGCCACCAGCTCTGCAGTGATCTTCATTTCTTCCTTGACAATTTCTCGAAGGACTGAATGAACGTAGCTCAGCCGAGCGTAGTCCACCAATGAATGCATCAGAAGGGCAATGGTCACGTACATGTCAAATGCGAGCTTAAGTGGCCCTTCAATGCTTCTCCAAAATGGATCGATATGGACGGCAACAGAGTAGAGGATGCTCGACCAATAAAACGCTTTGGCACACACCCAGAAGTAGACGTAAAAGTAGCATTTCTAATAAGAAAAAAATACATCGAAAAAAGAACAGATATTGAATTAATTAAACTTAAATTACGATATACTTACAAATCGTGGGTAGAGAAACAGGAGGAAGGTCAGGAAGAACATGATCACTTCTACAACGAACTGAGCTAAAAATTCAATACAAAATTCAATTCTGATTAGTTTGTTATTGTGGGTGTTTAAAGTATTTGAAGTTTGAAATTACGGTTAAAGTGTCTACCTATGTCGTAATCATAGAATTTTTTTTTGACGGCGAACTTCATGGCGAATCCCACAGTTATTCCAATGAAATGAAGCTGAAGTACAGGAGATGTCAAAGAAAGATACTTAAGTTTTAAACTTGAGTTTTAAGTCTAGTTTTAAAATTTGAAAAAAAAAAAAACTTACGGAGAGAGCAAGCGAATAGAAGAAGAGAAAGGCCTCCTCTTGGTTCAGAAGTATCCACGGTTTTCGAAAGTGGTAGACGAAGCTGGGGTAGTAAGGTCGAAGGTCAACGAGCGCCTTGCTACTCCAGTGCATGTAGTGGTGAATGATCTGAATATTTTCACGAAGAAGACGCAGGTCATAGTAAACGCCGCCACCACCACCTTGACCTTTGCCAGCTCCCGTATCACTTGCGCCTCCTTCGGGGGTGTTAATACCCGGCGAATTTACTACAAAACGTTTTTTTTTAGAATTGATTTTCCGAATTATATCATTACACGATTATCAGCAGCCAAATGTGTTTTGCTCCACTGCATAAGCATATTGGACTAAAGTACATTTTTACAAAACAGTTTTGCAAGACAAACAATAATTTGTGGCGAATCTCTATAATTTTCTTGGCTTACTTCCTGCAACGGTTTGAAGCTTCTGGCCTTTCTCCGTCTGAAGAGCCGTAGGATGTTCAGCATTTTGAGCCATATTTGTTTTGGATCCGCCCGTTCAATAAAAAGTCAAAACGTGAAGTAAAACGGAGGCAAAATTATTCTTTAAAAAAATGAACGGAACGCTTCGCAATTGAATTTGAAAAATAATGATTTCAAACGTTTTCTTTTTCGCTAGAGTTCGATTCGGACGTGTTGACAAATGATGAGATGATTCTGAGGTTCTCCTTGACAACGATACCTGTTCTTGAGAATAGCGAGATGCGGAAGTGGTGATCTAACACAGCCACTAATTGGTGAGACTGGCTACCTGGATAACAGGTAAAATGATATGGTCACTCATCACCTGACCATTAGGTGCGTGACACCTGAAACGGAGAAAGTGAAAAGTGAAAGTGACCAGTATCACTCATCGTAACCAACGCTTCATTACATTACTTGGACTGGAGCAGAGGGTGGTTTTGTTCCGAGTGAATGAACCAAAACCATGATGGGATAATGATTACAATTTTTATATTTAACGAAGTAGGGGAACTTAAAAACTCATTAAAATCTTTTCTCTGAATTGGATTAAATTACGCTTCCAGAAACTAACATGGCAGGATTTGAAAGCATTTTTACGATTTCCCCCTCATTCATTCAAAACCTTTCACTCGAAGAGCAAAGAGCGTTTCATTCAAAAGCTTCGTCGGCCGCTCCATCTAGGAATCTTGTTGCAAAACTCTCGAATCCTGCGCAACTTCTCGTGGAGTTATGGCTCAATTCCCTTCAGAGGGCGAATACTACGTATCGTCAAGCATGAAACTACGCAGACCCTATTCCGCATCTAATTACGTTTATACAAATACGTTTTTCAGTGCGTCATTAACTTAACTGACTTTTGAAAAAGACATAATCTTTTTTCTTCAAAATTTGTATTATTTAAACACAACAAGAATTAACTTAATAAATATTTGGCCTGTTTCGTCTGAGTCATTATTTGCTTCGCAATGGAACAGTTGAGGTCAACAAATATGGAGTGAAAAATTTGCAATATTTTAAAAAATTATGAACAAACGAGAATAGAAGTGACTTCAAAAGCTAGGCTAGATATTGCTAAAAAATCTTGTTTCGTTTATGCAGAGCCTTCCGCTTCAAAATAAATTTTTGTTTATTTTAAAAAAAAGTTTGGGAGGGGTAAGTAGCTGACTGGAGAAAGTGGCGAGGCGTCTAAATCCCAAAAGTCGGAGAAAACTTTCAAGAAGGAAAGTGAAATGTTTTAAATTGATTGAACTTGAATGAAGGGAATTGGAGGGAGGGCAATTAAAAATTTAGCAGGATACTTAACTCTAATTGATACGCTTGTATTCATTTGAGATTTTCAACTCCGCAATTTATTTACTCGATCTCCTGCCTTCCCTTGGCAGGGAAAAAGCTTAAGGAGACTTTTCGTTTTCCTTGAGATCATAAATTAAGGGACTCGAGGCAGGGGCTGGAGCAGAAATAAAACTAAACGAATTAGCCGACTACACTCCCTTTATTCTGCCATTTCCATTTCCAGCATTCGAGCCTTCTCCAGCCTTCCAGAGCGAGTCCTAACAAATTCAACGACTACTTTCCCAACACTTTAGCGCTGCCTCCTTTCCAACTTTCTCCAGTCAAACCCCCTTTCCTTCTCTAATATGCCAAGGTAACTGTCCCATTTTCCTCCTGGTCCACTTTCTCCAATGTAAAGGCTAATTTAATCACAGGTAAATAATTTAGGGCCGCTTGGACGTGAAACGGAGCTAATTCGTACTACAATTGACTCTAAGCCTCGCTCGTCCTTTCACTTTTAGTTTATTGAAATCCTGGTGGGCTGGAATTATTAGTTGCTATTTACTTTGCCTAGATCCCGGCCAACTCGAGTCCTTAAGTGACCCGTTTCCATTCCTATTGACGCTAATTGTAAGTTAAGGGCCGATCGACTTGTAGAAGTAACTAGTGGACGTAAAAGTCCCTTGATGGGGAGCAGTTTAGCCTGGTATGGTCTCTGAAGAAGACAATTAGAGTCCTAGGATTATCGCGTGATCTGTGGCAATAAAGGATGACTCTACAATACCTTCCCATTTGTTGAAAGAGACGACAAAGGACCGTTTGGGTCAAATTATACAAGGACTTTCGAGGGATGAATAAGGAAAGAAAAAAAAAGTTACACAAAAGAAGCATTTACAAATACTTTTGTAATCCAGTACTTTTCAAAAGTGGCACCACTCTATCGAGTTGTAACAGATACTTTTCAGTGGGACGGACGTTTTACCTGCGTATAAATGATTTGAAGAGTATAGAAAATTTGAAAAATTAAAAAAATTGTGTATTCCTTTAGATCTTATACAACTAGAAAAATCTTTCAATTAACGGGAAAATCTCCATTAACTATCGATACATAATATTTTTTGTAAATGTAATGTTTCCAGTTACGTGAAATTATTGGTGTAATTATTTAATATTATGACTATTACATATTTTTCTTTTATGGTACTTCATTTATTTGTATGATAATTTAGTTTTCAACTATTTCCAGGTAAATCATATCCAGGAATATTTAAAGCAACTATTGCGAAAGAATACCTGTGAAAACAATATTATGTGAAAAATAGTGATGCCGTCATTGTAATTCTGTACTTCTTGGAAGCACTTAAAATTATCGTTTGTTTGGGATAAGCGGTTTAGAACGCTTCAATTGAAGCGTTCATGGAGTGAGGATTCTTTGAAGGTTCGATAAATGCGCCTCCCTTGGAACAATGGGAAGGTGTTGCTGAGGCTGTAATTTAAACGGCTCCCGGCGGTGGTCATTCATGCTTTCTGAAACGTACTGAAATTAAAAAAAAAGACTGCAATACTTTTTATGTGAACAAATTAGAAGTATTTTGGAAGTGAATGGAAAGCTGGAAATACGAAGAAAGTAGGGAGTTCTCTCGCCTACATTATTATGTAGTAGTCGGTGGGCACTAATAAAGGGCTCGTAAGTATACTTAAGGGCAGTTTTCGCCCAAAGTATCCCTTCGGAAGGAGCTTCGGGGCGTGGCAAAGGGATTTGTCTCGATTCTGGACGAGGCCCTTCAGTACAGAAGGATCATTTCAGCGCGTCTGGGAAAACAAACAAGAAGATCTTGGGCTGAATGGTGATAATTTGATGGATGTAAGAGCAAGTAGATCAATCATTTGCCGCCGTAGTCGCCGGCACTGCTAAACCGCCTTTAACTTGTCATTACGACAACAACTTAAATTGCTTGTGAGCGACGAACGGATTTATAATGTTCTGCATTCTCCCATTCATTCAAAACTTGCATCATTTTTGCCACTTTGCGTCATTATCACAGAGATCTCCCACGGAAGAGGTGAAAGTATCTTACAGGTAACAAGATTCTTACTTTGACAACCAATGAAAAGGCAATAACCTAAAAACAAACAAAATAAGTGCTGAACTAAAACATGCACATATAAATGCCTACTTTAAAAAATTTCATAATTCCAGGATTTGAGAAAAATTACAGTTTCTGTGATTTTATCCTTGACACGTTGAGGATAAATCAGCTTGATATTAAGTGTTATCCAAGCCATTAAAAGGTAAAAAAAAAAATTATTAAAAATGACTATTCAATTTTGTTTGTTTAAATTAATGCTTGCTTCGAAGATGGTCCGAAGCTTGATGTTTATTGGACCACCGGCTATTGAGCATGGAATTGCAGTTTGTCACAATCGTACTGAAAAGCTCGTTGCCGCAAGACTCAAGCTTCAGAAATTGAAAATCCCGCTCCATTATGACGAAAGTCGGATGAAAATGGCGACGTCAACGACATCCGTTCTCAGAAAAGAACGTAATTGGTACATCATGCTTCGCTCCGCCCTCAGCAGCTTCTTTACCAACATTAAAACATTGTTCACCGCCAACTCGCAGCCAACATCTCCAAGGAGTTCATTGGAAGCCGTTGTTGTCCAGACCTAAAAAATCTGGAAGCTCAGTGATTTCTTAAATTAAAGTTAAATTAACAGTAGTTTTATAAACTAAATCCATAATTTTACCAAATTTATTGACAAATAACAAATGACATAGAAATTTGAGTCCGTAATTTTTCTTAATTATCAACATAACTTTTACGAGGTGATTTAGTTTGTTAATTTTGTATATTGTAATAAGCTTACCTACATATCACATATTTTTTTATTTTCTCACTTGCCCGATTTAGAAGAACTTTTTGTTTTCTATTGTAATATCCTAAAGAAACCCGACTTTATGGTTCCTAATTGACTTCACACTTTGCAATTTGGACGCTTTCTCCGAATAACGTTTGGAATTGCTGACCTAGGACTAATTACGATTTGACTATTTTGAACCAAAAAGTTTTAGATTTTAAGATTTTAAAAATTGACAACATATATGGACGAGAAGTTTCCGGTTTGATTTTTCTTTTCATTTTTTTTTCTTGTAGGTTTTGATCATTCTGAACAAGGTGCTTACATGGAGCTTCAACTAAACTTTAGCATTTTGTTCGTTTTATGGCTCGATGTGTTTAGAATGTTTAGAATTCTGTTGAATTTATTGTGTGTAGTCCCCATTTCCACCAGAACCGTATAATAATAAAGTCTAATTAATCATAATTACTCTGACAGATTCTCGAGAGAGCAAATTATGTTACACTCTTCCCTAATTCCCTTTTGTGAGGCTAAAATTGAATTCTAGCGTTGTAATATAACTTTGAAGGGCCCTAATGCGCGGGAGTTTTAATTTGTTCGTCGGTGAGGCTGATTTGACCTTTCCGAGGTACTTTTCAAATAAGCGGTGTTCTAAATTTGACTCAATTATTCAAATAGATGAAGCAGATAGGCCGAATGCCCCTGGGATTCAAATGAATTCCAAGCCCAACAACTACTCATTCGGCTAGCCTTCATTTTAAAGGAAGCTGTTGCTAATTTTAAAACAATCGTTCAATTCTCAGATTTTTCAAAACCTTTGTTTTAAAAAAATGCTGAAAACTTATCCCATGCATCCTGTGAGGAATACTGCGATTTGAAGGATTTTGAATTTATTTGGTCAAATAATTTTTATGATTTATATTATTAAGATATGTTTGTATTCACAATATGTTTCTACTGAACTTATGTCTACACTTTGGTGAAATTCAATTAAATTGAAAGTAAGTTTCAACATGCCTTGAAGTACTTAACTAACTTAAATTACTCAAATTATAGTAATAGCTTTGTAAGTTAAATATTGGCATGTTGCGCCACACTTCATAACAACCACATTTTTTTCGAAGTAGCCTGCCCAATAGGAACGTGAGTGAGATTGCGTACTCCTTTAAACTAAACTAATTATTTAATGGAAATAGGCAACTGTTTACAACTGGCATATCATACTGGTAATAATGGAGTTTCGTAACATAAATCGATTGTAAACAATACTGACAGTAGAGCGTGCGTATTACTTGTAAATAGTTTTATGAAATTAAGGTGTCATATTTAATCAAATTTCAAATTCCCAAATTATGAGGTTAAGTTTGATAGAGGCCTATTTGATTAACTTAAAATCTGGAGATATAATTTTAAAGGTAATTTTAGTCAAAGTGAGCTAAATGGGATGAGATTGTTGAGTGTTTATGAGGGGAAAGTGGAACAAAAAAGCACTGCTCAAAGTCTTTCAAAAAGCTTCAGTATCTAATCTCAGCCGAGAAGCTTCTTCCAAGCTTTTATTTTTAAGGGTTAATGATACGGGGCTTAAGAGGCGGAAGATGCAAATGGGTCTTCCGAAGATGTCTCTAGATACCACGAGTATCCTTGGAGACGATGCAGGTAATGAAGGGGTTGGAGGTAGGTTGGGTAAGAT
>VYYI01000560.1:0-29311 GCA_021029175.1 Bilobella aurantiaca
TTTTTTGTTTTTTTTTTGTTCGGGCTTTTGACTTTTCCCGTCAAATCGATACGATAGCATTACTCTTTGTCATTGGGCCGTATGCCAGTGCTAAAAGTTTCTTTTATGGTCAAACTTTTACTAATGGACCAATTTAATCTGAAAATTTAGTTATTCGGTGCAGTAGGTAAACAAATCGAGCACATAAATTGGCAAAACAAGCGCATTGAGCAAAGTTTTTTTTTGAGAAAGTTACTTTTGTTTTTTGACAAAAATTCTATTTACCAGTCGAATATCCTGAATTCGAGACAGTTGAATTGACAGTAAAATGCTCTTTGGCGGATTCTGCGTTACGAACAGATGCTTATCCGTCAGAATTAGGTGACAATGGAGAAAGTTTCCCTTGGATTCCAGAACACATTTTTCGTAATACCTGAAAAAATAATATCCAAATTAATGATCCAAAATTAAGTTTTCCAAAATTTTAATATGAAATTACCGGATAAAGTCGTAGTCTCGCAAATGTCGTTGAAGAAAACTATCTAGACGACTATTTCGTTTGTTCGATAAATGATTCTCGAACCGATTCATTCCTGAATAAATTTTGATACTAATTGTATAGTGAAAAACGAAAAGACGCTTCCAATAAGAAACTACCTTGCTGAGGGCCAAACTCTGACTGAAGAGAAAGAAAACTTACCTGCTCCAAGCCACTTCAAATAACTTTCTCCCAACGCAGCGTAGGTTGCAAGTTGCAATGAACAAAAGCATTTTATTATTTTTACCAATATCATTTTAGACACGGGCCGGAAAATATTTGATATTATTTAATACGTGAAAACATTTTTTAAACTGTAAAACTATGGCATGAAAGGCTCACTACATGCTTCTAATAAAATTATTAATTCATTAAATAATTTTTAAGCGTCATCCGGTGTATTGCTTGTTGCCGACTTCGTAAAACCTGGATAATAAAAACGAAGCACCATTAATACAAAAATTAGGTTTACTTTACCTTTTACTGTGAAGCCCTACCTTGACATGGAACAGAAAGAAGGCTTCCACCAGCGTAACGAGGCCATTTGCCGATACCATCAATTTGGGATAGTCCAGCCGCTCGATCCTCCGTTGTTAGAATCAGCGCTATCGTCTGCAAATCTTTGTCTTCATGCTGCAAGTTTTCAACAACATGAATTTACTTTCACTAATCACTACAAAATTTGCAAATACGATGTACTTACCGGGGTCAGCAGCGTGCCCGGTTTACGCAACTGCTTCTCCAGCAAGTTTTGAAATTTCTTACGGATCTTCAGAACAAGGTCAACATCTACTCTTGCACCATCCAGCACTACCCATTCATTAAGCTTGACCTTACAAACTTGTTGGTTTCGGTCTCCAGACCTCCCATTCCCGGCGGCAAGGCCAATTCCTTAAAGTATTTAAGCTCCAATCATCGAAATGGAAATGTTTAAACAACAAAAAACTATAATTTCACCTACCGAGTTCTTCCACTTCTGGGTTTCGGTAAGGACTTCCTCCAAAAACTAAGAGTGAAAATGTGCTTACTAATGTGCAGCCCTTGCAGAAACTCATTTCCGCGGACTGATTAACTTCTTCGTACATTGTCCAAACCGAAGGAAGCTGAACTGGATTCACTGGGTCCCTCGCCATGCACGACAATGGATGAAAGCGAGCATTTTCAAATTCACTGCAAAGGAAATACCAATAGAATAAAGTCTGATTTGGAAAAATTAATTTTTCACTCACTTGTTACTTAGTCCCCATGTGGACTGATCGATTCTCATGACGTTGGGATAGAGCGCAGCAATTAGTGCCGCCTTTACAACTGACCAATTGTGCGAATTAAAATTTAAATCCTTGATGTTTCCGACTCCCTTACACCGCACAAATCCAAAAGCTCTGAGTTGACCCAATAGGTCAGTACGAATTGCACAAATCATATCGAAAATTCCAGGAGAAACGTTATTGGTGGTTAATGAAGTAGACGTATTGGAGCCACCGCCGCATTCATTTTCCCATTCCTAAGAAAATCAGAGCAGGAGATGTCAGGTTGTGCTTAGAACATTAAAATCAACAACAAAGCTTTACCAAGAACGCCTGAAGCATTGTCATGTGATCACTGAAAGTCTGTTTGGACAATTCCTCCTTCCGATTACGAATACGAACCTGGTCGCGAGAATCCTTGGGAGTTTTAAACGGATCTCTATTTACAAAAACACGCTCTAAATATCATTACGTTTCTAAATCTAATAATTGTTTGATTGAAAACTACCGATGAGACAGGGCTGCCACAATCGTAAGAACAGGATCTAAACATCTTAGAATCGAAGCATAAATCAGGGCCTTCCCTAAGCGTGGTTCGACAGGAAAATCTAACAAATAACACCCCAGTGCTGTCATCTGGAATTACAAAAGAAGAAAAATACAATACAAAATCACCAAATAAACGGCTTCGTCTTCCGCCTTTTACCTTTCTGGTTTTGTCAAGAGCTCCGATTTCAATTAGTTCCTGGAATGACCGATTCAAAGAGTACCCCGAAGGAGGGCTCAGAAACTGTCCAAAGAAATCCATCATGGCTTTCGGATTTTTGAGCAGGGAGGAAGAATACAAGCAAAGTTCTTGAAGAGGGCTCTGCAAAATTTCTGGTGTTCGATAAGGCGCCATTTTTTGAAAGGTTTGCAGATCATAGAGTCGGAACGTATTTTTCCGCATTCTTTCTCTTGCAGAGGATTGGCTAATGAGCACTTTCCTGTCTCCAGTGGCACTATTCTTGGCATTGTAGCTCTTTTCTTCAGCATATCCCCCGTCGATCAAGTGAACCGTATCCTTTATACAAACCGTATCAGCGATGTCGGTAGTGAGAACGATCTTTCGAACCATGTCAGGATGCTCCTCAAAAATTATCTTTTCATCCCCACAGGGAATGTTGACATGCAGAAGAGAAACAACAATAGAATGTGGATTGAGCTTACAGGAAACATCCCCATCTCCGCTGAAAAGCATTTCTTTCAAGGTCATTATCTCATCGAAACTCGATAGTACGACAACAATGGTCTCCTCTAGCGGCGAGGAAGTATGAAGGCGTTGAATAATTTCAACAATTAGCGTCAAATTAATTGGAGTAATGTTCGTTATACGCTGAACTGCTGACGGAGAATTGCAGAACGTGAAATTGATGAAGTTGGCCACTTCAGGTTGACGAAAATTTTCAAGAATGGTAATCGTATTAAACCCATTTTTCAAGATTCTGAATACATTGGCTCCAAGGCCATAAAGACGACGTACTATGGATATTTCTCCTTTTATGGCCGCCGCGGCGCAGAAGTCAAGTCCTGTAGCTTGATGCCGCCCATGAATGTCAACTTCATGGCGAAGCACAAGGTCAGTAAATTCCTCAGCAGCATTATTATCTTCCAAGAACAGATATCGGTGAATCAGGAGGTTAACGAGGTGCCCACTTCTTGACAAATTACAACATTTACAACGGTTCTGAGTATCCATAGGTGAACAAAATGAGACATCATCATTCCCTTGTGATGCACTGGTAGTCAAGTCACCGGGAGATTTGTGCAGCATTTTCTCGATGTCGGTCAAATAATATACTGAAGGTGCAAAGGCTGGCTCTTGCTCAATGGATATTAGCTGGACGTCCCCAACACCTTGGCTCCGAATATAAGCCAAGAGTCCTTCGTTGTCCATTTCTCCGCAAAGCAAAATTAATTTGAATTGGTAAGAAGGCAACAAACTGAGGAGACAGGCAAGCGCAAAGTCTGAGGCAGCATTCCGCACCTATAATAAATTTTCAAAGTTAAAGTTATGGATAAGTTTCGTTCGAATTCTGACAAAAATGTTAGGGGTTTGAAACTGGAAGTATTTTATAAGTTTAGGAAATAATTATATATTAAATCTAACTCACGTGAACATCATCTAGTATAACATAGCCCAAATTATGCAAAACTGGAAATGTCGGAGGAATCAATGATCGTAAGAAAAGTTCACTTGTTGAAAATAGCAAAATTGATGCACAGGGAGAGTAACAACTCTCCAATCTTGCTTGATATCCAACTGAAATTCCTAAACGTTCTCCGCGTTCTCGAGCTACGCACGAGCTGGCTGCGATCGCAGAAACACGATGGGGATGACAAGAGAGTATTTTTGTGGGTCGTTTATTGCTTGTTGCCGATTCCATTATAAACTGCGGTACCTTTTCGAACAAATTAAAAAAAATGAATATGAATGAAACATATTACTGTAAATAGTTGAGCAGTATGACAAATACCTGAGTACTTTTTCCAGAGCCAGATTTCCCTTGTATTACGGTAACTCGATGGTTCGTAATTTTCGTCAAAATTTGATCCTTGTAACTCCATATTGGCAAACTCTGGCGATGCTGATTAAACTCATCTGAGGCACGCGCCGGAGGCACAAGTGGTGGATAATTTATATGAAGCCGATTTCCACATCCAACATTATTTACTGCATCCATTTCTGCAATTCATATAATTGTACTCTAGTTTATAAATTGGGTAATTTAGAAGATTAATAAGTGAGGACTAACCATCCTCTTCCTTTCGTAAATGATGCTGAAAGTGTGAATAAGGATTGGACGCTGAAGGGGCAGATCGTTGGCCACGCGCCCCGGTACCACCACCACCGTTCGAACTTTCTCTTGTTGACGAGGCCACCATCAACGATTCCAAGCTTTGGCGAGAGGTATTGCTCAGACTGAACTGAATTCGTTGCCGTGTATGTTTGTGTAGGGAAAGACACTCCATTTCCCTTCGACTAAAAGAATGGAGCAAAACAATAACTTAAAAATTATTTCCGATGGATCAAATGATTGATGATTTGATTTGATGTTTAAAAAAAAGTATCGCAGCAATTCGCAATCGCAACCACCAAGAGAATGAATGAATCTTGACTGAAATTGTGTAATTTTGAAAGGTTCCTTTCGAGCGGGCGGAAAAATGAGTTTTTTTCCTTTCTTTTCCATTTTTTTAAAGAATTTTTTTCCGAAACAAATGCAAATGTGAGAATGTGACATCGATCAGATCGAATCCTGAGAAATCTGAAAAAAAGTAACTAACCATTGGACTTCTGAATCAATTCCATTCAATTTCGAGACTCGTTTCAAGACGTAGTCCCGTTCAGAAGGTAGAAGTGCATTTGGGAAAGTAGTCACTGAAAAAAATTAACAAAATCCATTAGTCTTAAAATGTGACCAAGCTTGAACCCGTTTTCTTCGAAGCTTTGGACAAATTGAAATCGATGTTTATTTAGAATACAGCCAAAGAAAGCCATTTTTGGTAATTCAAGGAAAGTACTGCTGAACCCGTTGACATTGATTTTACCTATTTCGTCAGGATTTCCCAGGAATAGACTAAGAGAGTATTCAATAAAGTCAAAGGGCAACTTTGACCTGCGCTGAAGTTCCATCTCCATTTTGAAGTCCTTTAGCGAAAGCGAAAGTAGGGGTTTAGAAATCGATCTTGGAGTTAGATTGTGACAAAAGGTGTCCAATGTGGACAGATTGACACGAACGTGACCTCTGACCTCTCCTGGACACCGTGACACGACCTTCGCTGCTTACTAACTGAAGACTGGCTGTGAAGGCGTGGAAAGGAATCGAACAAAGGGATTTTGTCGTCGTCTCGTCTAGACAATTTCCCCGTAATTTAAATTACTTATCCTTCTCCTGACGCCAAGTTCGCGAAATCCTCGGTCATTGACACCCTTTCATTCAAAAGAATTTTTTTAAATTTTAAATGTTCTCCAAAAATCCTACTTTAAAATAAAAATTTATGCATGCTTTCAGAAAACTTAATTTGTTGTTACTAACGAGGTTCCGATTAAATCTTACACAAAGTTTACGAGTAAGATTTTTCATACACTTAATTAATTTTCACTGAAACTTTTGCAATTTGAATATGTATAAAACAGGACTCATTTTGATCGAATCTGAGTATTTTTCGGAGAAATCCTTTTCATATGCATGAATTACATGAAGATACCTATTAGGAATTATTCAAGAATAATTTTACTTGTGTGAAATATTTAGAATGCTGCATTTTTCATTTAAATTTTTATAGGAAGTTATAGGAATGTACCATTTGCTTTCTCCACTTTCTCCAATGACTTGAAGAAAACTATGAAACGAAAGTTAAACTGGAAAGGGTTGAGAAAACCCAGATATTGTCTACAGGGGCAAATTAATCATTGTCAACAACAAATAGTTTGAATAACAGTGACAGCACTGCTCATCGTCATCAATTATTTTTTTTGGTTTCAAACTAAACAACTAAATTCGCATTTTGAAGCAACTTAAACTTAACTTTATTTTAAATCAAAACGTGGGAAAAGAAGTCGGTGAAGCAGTTTTGAAGGGGTCGCTATATCTTCTTAACCGAAAAGTAACAGTGCTGGGCAGAATAGCTTCTGCAAAATTCAATTTCGAAAATATTACAAGAATGAAGTCGTCTGATGGATTTCAGTTTTTAATCGTTGGACCGGACCTAACTTCAATTGCTGAAGTTACATTTTTATTTCTCTAAAAAAGTTTTCCGAATAATTTTGGACTGGAAAAGTACTGGATATGCAAAAGTTTGATATGATTGTTAAGAACATTTTTCCTAATTCTGTATTTGAACGCAGCAGTTGAATCAGCGCAGCATGTAGTACTTTACTTACGAATACATTTGCCCAGCCCTGTCACATATTGGAGTGTGTGGCACTCATTGTCACTCTTCAATTTTTTAATAACATGTGATTTTCGTAATGTGAATTTGCTCACCGGTAAATAAAAGCTTGATTAATTAATTTTTGGTTAATTGAATTTCGTTAAGTTGATTATTATTATTTTGTATCATATAATATACGAAGGCGGCGTATAATTTGGGGTTTCGTTATTATCTGATAGCTTTGGTTCGGCAAGTTAAACGAAACCTGATTTTCTTTTCATATATTCTGTGATTGTGTTGTTCTCAAATTTAGTTTAAACGATTGATGAATTTAGATAAAGCAGTGGATTGTACTATAGCTGAAGTAGTCATGGCTCAGAGTTCTACAAAGGCGAGTACGGAGAGTCCCGAAGACAGTCCCACAATATCTGGGGCTTCTGGGGACAAAAGTCGAAAGTTGTACCCGGAACGCGGTGGGGTGCCCTACAAGGCAGGATGGATCTCTAGAGTCTTCATGGGCGAAGGCAGGTCGGCTATCGACAAAATTAAGTGCGAGAGAAATGTATATAAAGCCATTACAGAAGGTAAAGTTTAGTATCAATTTTAATTTGTATCGAAATTGAATTGATTTTTATATCAGAGAAGGTATTTTTGTAATCTTTGCTTTTTTTTTTCTATGTAGCTCCAATCGTCAAGCTGATGTTGGGCGCCTTGAAAGCTTCGGGATGGTTAGTGCGTGGAAAGAATAAATTTCGGATGAATTCAAGCTTGAGTCATTTTATTTTAGCCCGGTGGACATCAGACGTCACATTTCATGTGAATCTTGTGACAAATCAGTTACTGGCGGATATGATCCGTTCATGAATCAGGTATAAAACCTAAATGTAATCACAAATTATATTTTTACAGTTTCACGTTCAGTATTCACATAATTCTTAATTGCAGGTTGTGGTGTGTGAAAATTCGTGCAGGGATAAAAATATGGTACAGGGCGTTCTGGCCCATGAATTAATTCACATGTTTGACTACTGTCGCCATGAAATGGATTTAAACGATTTGAAGCATTTAGCATGCACTGAAATACGTGCTGCCAATTTAGTCCATTGTAGTTACTTAAGCGCCTTTATGCAAGGAACAGCGTCAATGTTTACAATAAAAGGATACCATCAGGCAAGTATCGATTTGGCTGGACTCAATTCTATTAATTGAAAATTCCAATTTCTCTTAAATAAGCTATTTTTCCTTTAAATTTCAGAATTGTGTAAAATATAGAGCTTTAAAATCAGTACAAGCTGTTAGAGACGTAACGGAAGAAGAAGCTTGGAGTGCTGTAGCCGCTGTCTTTGACAAATGTTATAATGATTTGGAGCCCTTTGGTCGAAGGATTAGAAGAGGATCAAACCACATGCAACGAGCCTACGAGGATGGAGCTAAAATGGGATACGTTTAGAATTCTATACACGCTGCCGATCAAATCAAATTAATTTTAAGTAGATTGTACAAGTTCTCAGCTTTAGTGACGATTAAATTTTTCATAAATTAGTAGGTAATTATAAAGTTGCTTCCGGTTCGTTCTCCTGGGCTTTTTTTGTTACTACAAAGTATCCCTCATTTTAACGAAATAATACTACTCTTCCCACTGATTACTAATGGCGAATTGCCTCTTACACTATTAAAATACGTGGAATTTTTAAAACCCTCTTTAAGGTCTCTAAGGCGTATCTCACACCTTCATTCAGCAGTATTCCAGGTAATAGTCGAAATACCCAAAGGGCGTTCGAGTAAAAAACTCAATTTTTTTAATCTTTGCTTTAGATTCGAAATCAGGAACTACAGTTACCGTCCGTAATTTGCGCGCTGGTGAGTAAATTTCTATCTTTGTAACGACCTTGCTGAAATGGTGAGAAATCCCTCTGATTTCCTGCTAAAGGCTCCAATTAATAAAATTGTCTATTGTTTCAGGCACATTGAGCAGTATTCCTTTTTGTTTCAAGGAGAGAGCGGAGTCTCGAATTTCCTGGAAGCCTGTCCTTTTGTCTTCCCTTCTAATTAGGTTCGACATCTTGAATCACAACTAATTAGAGGCGTCCCATTCTTCGTGAGGATCTGAGGAGAAAGGAAGTGAAAAGTTAAGGGACGGGAGAAAGTGCGAAGTCTCCCAAACTTAACTTCAAATCTCTTGTCTCCCTCCATTCCAGCCAGGAAGGAAGAAAGGGGCTGGAAGTGCCGAGCACAAACTCATTTTCCAAGAACTTACTTAATCTTCAACTCCGCTTACCCCAATATCCCAAATAATTCTCCCCACCCCCACTGTCGCATCACCTTCCACCAAGTTCCCCGCCCCTCGTCACCAGGGAAAAAGTAAAAGTTGGCTCAATATCCCATTTGTTACACCAACGACGGCTCAAGGACGACAGAGAGCCCTTCCCCTGTCGCCAAAGGGCCTAAACTTCATTTCTCAAACTGGGAAAATTCAAATGGGTCACTTCCTTTCTTCATCGGTTCGAGCACTACAACCTCGAACGCCATGCTCTCCAGCCATGTCTCAAATGACTCGACTCGATTTATGGATCCGTTTTCAAAGTACTTTCCCTAAGCGATTGAAAACACTTTGCCATCTTTTCCAGAAGAAAGCAGATGCGTTCGAGACTTACACCAAAGAGGTCTGTTTTTGAGGATCCTTCAATTTAAGGACAAATGCGCCGACGCATTGAGTTGAGCGTGACCACAAGCGACTTTTTAAATTATTTTCACCAAAGTATGTCGACCTTTCCTTTTCCAGAACGTGATGCACTTTTTTTTGTAATAGGTTGCGCGTTGCCGCGTGTGTTAAGAATTCCTTACAGGGATGATTGTTCGCCTTTTGCTTTCGTGAACAGCCGTTTTTTGTTCTAAATTCTTCGAATGATCTCTGTCGAAAATTGAAAAAGCAGCCTCCTCGAGAACCATTTGCATGGCTTTCTAAGATTGCCGACTGCATCTGTTCCACTTCAAGTGCTAAAGGCGTGTTTGTCTAAAATGTTAAGGAGGATATTTACTCGAGTGACAAGTGCTGGAAGTTATGACCCGTGTAAAAGGATAGTAAACCTAAGAAAGCATAGGGGATGTTTTGGCTTAGCATTCCAGTAACGCTGCTAAAAAGTCATGGAGAAAAGGACTGGAGAAGACGCAGGTTCTGCTGGAACGTAAAGGCATTACAACTGCATCTACTTTCCAACTTCACTCGTCTTGTAGGCTTCATTGAGTTAACTCCTGCTAAAAGTCCTGTTAAAGTTAAGGACAATTAAGGCTACCCTAGGGTTACAAGAGGGCCCTTGGCCTAGTATTTTATCAGTGTCCACTTATGGTGTGATTTTTGTCAGATGTCCGCTCCTTTTCTATTGCTTACCAAAGAATTAATTTCTATTTGAACATTTGGGTCCTAGAAGAGCAGGCTGTAGTGAGCAACGCGTGTCTGCAAAAAATCAATTACTTTGTCAATTACTTTGGAAAATAAAAGACGTAGTGACAATAGGGAAAGTGCATTTGACGGAAGTGAAAGTTCATCGAGTTGTAAAAGTAAGAAAGAAGATTAGGTGAAAGTTTTCTTTTTCTCCTCTCCAAACCACGAATTAGTTGAGATTAGGAAATGCTGTAGTAAACAAGAAAGTACTTAGTTTATTGCGAGGTTAAATTAATTAAAAAAAGTTCCATTTACTAATTATTTCTCGTTTTAAGCCTCTTGGAGAAAACAAGCCCGCTGGAAAACTGAGGTAAGACATGACAAATGGCTCCGTTGCTACAAATGTTAAGTGCTGTTAATTAAGATTGTACAAGAATAGCATTTGAATAATTTACGCATTATGTTCTAAAAAGTTGACTTGGAGAGTGGAACATTTTGAAAATCTAAATTTCATGAGTACGGTTCCCTAATTTTCAAATAACGAGAACTAGCGTATTTTGTTGCAAGTGTTACTAGTCATTCGTAAATTGTAATTTTTGCGCGTAGGCGTCTTCACGCTTATGTTTTCTTTTCTTTTTCATGAAATGGCACAATGCGGACGCGGTGTAAGCTAACAAATGAAAATGACTGACACCAAGAACCTTGGTCTACGCTAAAATTAACCCCAATCTAAACAGACACAAAAAGAATGTTGGTACTGTAGTAATAACAAGCAGCTTGTCTATTTAGTCAGTTTGTAGCATTTTACAGGGTGTTTTCATGAGTTTTGGTCAAATGTAAAAGTTGCGTGGATATTAAACATTTTATGGCTGAACGCCGAAGCCAAACAAACCCGTCCTAGGACAGGGAAAACTTAAGTAAGGCAAACCCATTTCCCTCCTATCCTTTATTTTAAAATATTTGATTTGGATAATTTATATTTTTTAAATGATGGTGTACTACTGTAAGATGGAATTTAATAGCTTAGATTCAACAGTTAAAATCAGTTTTTGAGAGTGCCCATACCCTGAAAATTAAATATTTAACATATCAATGTACTTTCTCAATTTAAATCACCTTACAGTCAACAAACTTCAGAAAAAAACCGCTCTTATTTGAAAAATGCAGTATGCCCTCAGATGGATGTTCAATTGCATACTTCAATTACATTCAAATTTTGCAAGTCCCTCAGCACTGCCTTTTAAAAATCTAAATAGAAGAATAAAGCTTTCTTTTCTGAAAATCAGTTATTAATGCTTGGAAAATATTAAGGAACTGGAATTGATACCCAGAATTTTTTTTTACTGTTCCCCGGTTACTGACAGATCCTGTTAACTAATATTTGTATTAGCTTGGAAATCCTATTCCGCATCAAATTAATAGAAATTCCTAGAAACTGTCAAGCCTTAGAACTGAAACTTTCCTTTGTAGTCAATGTCTCTACTCAAGAAAATGCGGAGAAAGTGGCTAACTTTTTTTTTGTCGAGCAATTTCTTCGGTACTCCTTGGTACCATCCTGAATCTGAGTCTTTTCAATTTCATCTGTTTTATGTACAGAAATGTTTCGATATCCTTGTATTGCCTTGCGTTTTCTAAATTGAAACCGAATGGCATCAGATTAGTATAGGAATACCTTTTAATCGGTTACAAAATATTCTGGGAAAAGTTAAATTAACCAGTTTACTTTTTTTAGATTTAAAAAAGACAAGAATTTGTGGTTTTCAAACCATTTGTTCATTTTTTGGTATTTTTAGAAGATGCTTTACATAATTTTATTACGTTGATGCTTCAGACTCACACTTTCACCCTGTCAATACTGCCAATAGTAATCGAGTGGGTAGATAGCCATAAGAAGAAGTTATTACAGAATTTCAATAATAACTTGTTTCAAATTGCCATCATTTCCCCAGTAGTTTTATTGCTTTACAAAGTCATGAACTATTTTTATCTTTTTTTTTTTTACTTTCGAAGGACAAGAGCGCCGTCGAAAGCCAATTTATTACTTTCCCAAGCTTCCCAAATTCGTTTCGTTAACTTTCCAATTCCAGTGTTTCGCTACTACGACGAAATTGAGTTTTCATTTAATTTTTTTTCCTGAGGTTTTCCTTTCCAATAACCCCGCCCCCTCATTCACAAAATTCTGGACCTTCTGGAAACGTTTCGTTCCATTTCACCATTGTTATTCCTCCAGGGCTCCAGACGGAGTTCTCCAGCATTTTGGCCTAATAGCAGAGTTCATTAGATAGCAAACATCTTGACAAAATAAATCCATGAAATATGAAAAGGCTTTTTGGAAAGATAGAAAAGTCTTCGTAGCATCCCTCTCTCCTGTTATTTCTAGAAAGCAAAGGAAAAGAGCATGTTTCTGTCTTTCTCTTGGTGAAAGAACGAAGTCTTTCTTCAAAAAATAAGCTGGAGAAAGTACAGTGTGTGAACGTATATTGGAAGGAGGAAAGAATTGGTCCATATTTTGATGTTAGGACTTCCAGTCCTCTTCCAGTGCCCTTTCCAGCCTCCTGATCCAGGGAATGTCTAATGGTTTCTCGCAAAGTGGAAATAAAAGTGAAAGTAAGGACTCAGACTTGAGGCTTCTCTTTGGTGTGCGTGACGAAGAGGAAATTACTTCCCTTCCAATATTCTGCCCACACACCACATCTTTCAGAATATAAAATTAAACCGCAAACAGAGCTGCAGTATGGAGAAAAATAATATAAGTGCAGAAGAGGGTCGAAAGTATGCCATTCTGACGGCCACTTGTGCTTCAAATCCCTAAGAACGTGAAAGTGAAAGTAAGAAAGATCAAGACTTTTTTTTTAGGAAGATCGTTGGGACTTTTCGATGCAAAGCTCTGTGAAAGTGCAGGAAGTGCGTGATCGGAAAAAGGAAACGCTAGAAACCATTATTTTTTAAGTGAAAGCTCCACTTCTGTCCCTTTCTATTACTGTTTAACATTACTTGTTTTGAGAAAAATGCCGCTTTGAATTACTGCTAACTGGTGTGACCTCGGGAGGAAATATGAAAAGAAAAGAGAAAGCAATGAGGTATTTTGGAAAAAAAATAGCAGTTCTTTCTACTTTCACTTCTTAGTGCACTTATGAAAGCTTGGCAGAATCACGAGCTTTGCACGAATTTTGATTCAAAATAAAAGCTCCTAACTTAGTTTACCATCTTAAGAAAACGTTTTTGTTTTTCTCGTGAAGGGATTTAACGCGTCACTGGCTGGCACTGACCTACTTACTAAACCAGAGACGTACAAATTCACAATTGAGTTAACTTTTTTTTTTTCAAAATTTTGTTCAGAGAAAGTAGACTTATTTCCGTGTTTTGCATCCTGTCACTCACTTTGTAAATTTTTCTGCTGATACATTTTGGTTGAAATCGATGTTTCTGGAACATCAAAATAAAATTCAATTTCCACTTGAATTTGAAATGGGAGGTTACAATGATTGGCTGGGTTTGAAGTGCGGGGATTTTGATTTTCCTCAAAGGAAAAATGGGAAAGGTAGACAGATTTATAGACTTGATTTTGTGAGCAGTTAATCAATTTGTCAACCCTTTCGTTTTCAATTTCTCGAAATGAAGGATATCAAGAGGTTTGCCTCAAAATTCCGTTTCTAATTTTCTCTGGTCTCATTAGGAGTGAAAGGAGAGAAAGTCAAGTAGAGGAGAAAGTTTTTCTGGAGGAATCCCTACCTCTTCGCCGTACATTTAATGAGCATCAATTAATCACTTTCTCCGCTTCTAACAACCACTAATCCATTATGTTCCTTAACGCAAAAGCACATTTTCAAAGGAGTACTCTTTGGGGAGTTTCCGATAGGATGGAATTTAAAAATTAACGAGACTCTACTTTAAGAAAAAACAGTTTCTCCAAAACTTTTCTATTTATGGCATTACTTATAAATTTTGAAGACGAATTTACAAAGATACGCTTACTTGTTTTACTTTTGCATTTAAAAAAAAGCAGTCGAATAGATCTTTCAAAACATTTACCTCCACCGGAATTACGTTTTTCCGTATGGACGATTACATTCAGTTAATTCAGTAAAAGCAATTTGTTTTAAAATGAACTATAACATTTTTGATTTCTGTAATATTGTTTTAAAATTAATGTTTTAGATTCCTTTAGATAATTGACTATTTCTCTGAAGTTTTGGCCTGCATTTAAACAAAATAACTTTTCGTTTTGTCTATTTGAGAGATTTAGATACTTGAATTTTTTTTTTTCATCATTTGATGTGAATAATTTTGAAAATATTAGTCAGCACAGATTTTCCAAATCAGGATAGTTTGTTTACAGTCGCACCACCTTCCACGCCTGTTCTAAATTTATGGTTGGATTTGAATTTAGAGCAGGACGGAGTTTGAATTTATTCCGGGGATAAGAAAATGCTAAGTGCATCCAAGCAGAATATAAATATGAGATGACAACAAAATGATAATCGTGTGGCTCATATTTCTTTTCCAGGACGCAATTCCAACCGCCGTTGCAAAAGAGCGTGAAACGATAAGTCTATTTCCCTAACATAAATCCATAGAAATTGCATTATCCAGTTTAATCAACTTCCACCATTTATTCCAATTTATTCACTTTCCGCTCACAAAAGAGCAAGGTCAAGATATTCATTCCTTATTTTTCGAAAATGAAACTAAATGAAAAACTTAAACTGAACTTTTTCAAGTTTCAATGAAAAAACCTGATTTGATTGATTGAGACTGGGCAATTCTACTTTCACCTAAGGTGAAATCATGCCCGAAATAATTTGTCTAATAGAGAGAAAGTCGTGATTTCAAGATGGAGCTTAAATCCTCAGATCTAGTCCCTAAAATTGATTTGAATTTCTATAAACGTTTCTAAAGTATCCTGTTTCATGTCCCTCTACTACCAAGCACTCATTTTTAACAGTAACATTAACAAGATGGAACAAGGAAAATAAAGCATCCATCAACAGCATCTCCATTTATAAATAGTTTTAACGTAAACTTGTTTTCACATTTTGAGCCCTTACCCAATTTCTCCAAAATTTATGCAAAGCCTTGAACGCAAATTGGTGCTAGAGAGTTGCTATTAATGGAGGCTGAAAGCGTGACACAAACAATTAAAACAGAAGACTTTTAAGCGATGTCTGTTTCGTTCAAGCTGTTTAACATTTCCCGACCTTGATTTTTTTTGGTCCTGAACTTGAAGGATCAAGAAAGCTTGTCAGTATGTAATTGAATCCTTCCTTAATCCAGCGTTATTTTCGAGGCATAGTGAGTACCTTTAGTTGGCGTAGCCTAGCAATAGATGGATTGAATTCTTGTGCCGACATAAGGGGATTACGTAGCCATTGTATTCTTCTTGAAAAGGTTGTGAGTTCCCTACGTTTTGAATCTGGCGCTCAGCTTCAAAGGGCCACGCTCCACATATTTTTCATCAATAAGGGTACTTTTCCTCCATTGAAGGGAACCTAAGACGGCGAATCATTCTTCTCAGAATTAGGCCTTGCTGAGGCTATGGACCATATTTGTTATTCCTTCAATGTCAACAGCATTGACAATATGCACTGACCTTGAGAGGTCAATTGTGACAAACACTTTGTATCAGTCGAATACTTACAAAGCGGCACGTGTACCAATGAAAATCTCGAGAGAAATTTTTTTTTCACTTTTTTTGCCAAGCTCTGATATTATTTTCACCAAAGGCTAAAACTAGTTGGCGGTATATGCAGGTATAAAATATTATTAGCTTTCCCTAAAGAGTCGTGGGTGTAAAAGATTTACTGCAAAAGTGTTTTTCCACGGACGATTAAGCTAACAAAGGTGTTAGTGGGGACGCCATTTTTTTTATAACAAGGATGATGCATTCCTGAAGTTTATTATTTTGAGCGCAGCAACATCTCACTAGAGTTAGTCTATACTAAACCGTCGAAAAGGGATTTTACAAAGTAGCGAAAAACTCTTTTTGAGATCTTCGAAGCCTGAAGTCTCATGTCCTAGTTAATAAAATAAGACTTAAATACTACTACCTTAGAGCTAAGTTGTCCCTCAATCTGGAAACGCTACAGTAGACCTATGAAACATTTACTTTCATTTATATAAAGAAATGCTGAGTCAAATCTTAGGCGGGTAGACGGACAGAACGGAACTATGAAACAGCTCAATGATAGCAGCTGGAGACGCTGGAGAAAATCAAATCAGATAAATAATACAGTCAAGTCATATGCTAGACTGACTAAAATTGCTCATGGATACTGGATGAAATTTTCCAGATTGTACAAAGGGTTCTTTCCAGACCAATGACCAAAAGCTCTTCCAGTTGTTGCTTGGCATTCTATAGTCCAGACAAGAACTGCAGGATAATTTTAAATATCGTCCAACAATCGCAGTGTTCAAAGTCACCAGAAATCCGGATTCTGTGAAAATCGTAAATTAATCAAAACAAAATGAGCTTAAAATCTATTCTTACTTTCATAAGCTCATTGCAGAAGAGAAGAGCAACTTGTGGTAACAAATTGGTTTAAATAATTACTTAAGTACTTTTTCAGGATTTAAAATTTTGATTAGAAAATTAGCAATACCGCACATGCCACTAGTAGTACACTAACGAGGTTGATTTTTACAGCTCTTCTTTACTGTATATTACGCATTTATTTATTTATTACTTCAACATTTACTTTCTAAATCTACAAAAAAAAAACGCTTTCTTCAACGCCGCTTACTTTCACGATGCTTGCAAAACACTTTAACCATTTATAATTTTTAAATTTCTGTTAAGCGCTGCTAATGATTTCTAGTTTTATCCTCTCTACTAATCAAAATATAAGCAAGAAGCCTAACAATTGTTTTCTGCAGAGGCCCTAATAAGCCAGTGAATTAATTAAGAACACCACTGCAAGCTCATTGTTGTTATGTTGTGGCATACCTAGACATGGCAAGTTTGTGCTTACCATCGGCTTTCCATTCTCATACAAACTTTCACTTTGCTTTCACCATGGTTTATGCAAGTCTTCCCATTGTCAGGCAACAAAACAAAGCTACCTAAGTTGTTTAGTGTTAAGCATAACTCATCAAACATAATTTTATTTAATTATTTCTAAGCTGCCTGTAAAATATAAACGAGGGTAGCTGTTTGTTGGGAGCAGAATTTAGTGAGACATGGTAAAAATCATATTGAACTCTCTTAATATCTTACTCTCCAGATAACTAGAAGTAGAAGAATCTGTCTAAATAGATGATATTTTACAGGATCTTATTGAATTGCAGGCCATTCTCCAACAGAAAGATCAGTATTCTTGAGTAGTGCCCATCACAGTCAAATTCTATTTGTATTTCATCCCCATTCTGACTGTAGAGAATGGGAATCGCTTAGCCTGCATAAATGCCTTCCACTTTCCCCGAGGGACGCTTTGGAGAAAGTTGAGGTTCTTTCTCCGGAAATCAGCACATCAGCGAACAAATCAAGTATTTGGCACAAATTCCGTTCTGCCCCAGAGAATCCTAAGCAGACTTCCGAAAAGAATTAATCGAGGTCTCTACAGCTCCCCAATTCTCTGCGAATTTACTTCAAGGGCCAAAAATATTCAGGAAAACCAAGGCCACACCGCGTGACGCTCAGTAATAATTTCATTAAAAGAGAAAGTCACTATTTATATTCTACCATGTACCTATATTCATCCACTTTGTGACCATTGAGCATTGAAGAATTTCTCGCCTCCTCGAGCTTTTAATTTTTAAAGTTGAATAAGAGTCATAATTTTGAATAGGAAACATAATAGGTCGAGGTATTAATAATAGCAATGCTATTATCTCGTAGGATGAAAAAAGTAGCTTTACAATTCATCTTCGTTCACTTTCAATTTTCTACTTTATTGTACAATTTTTTTTCGATATCGCTAAGCACACTATTTGGTCTTGAGTATCGGCTGGGTAGCTTTAATTATGAAATGTAGGTTAATACTTTTGCAGGAATCGTATTTTCAATGATGCTCAACTGTAAAGCTTCACTTTAAATTGCTTACATACTTCCGCCGAAATTATGCTGAGTGTCTTGTCGGTGCCCCAGGAAGATTGGGTACTTGACGCAAAATAAGTTTCTAGAAAAGCCCTATTCGATCAAGTTGTTTCCCTAACTTTATTCTATTGAAATTCCACAGCAAGGAACAACCCTCTTCAAACAGAAAACGTTAGCATATTTTGTCTATTAATATTCCCTTTGCTCTTCAAGTCACTAATCTTTCCTTGCAAATTGCCAGTGAGCGGCGATGGCTTCATTAAATTATTTAAAGATTTTGACGCTTTCGCATTTCTGCTTTCTCTCAACCTAAAACTAATATTTGGAATCATTAACACTTAAGCTAAATTTGTGTATAAAAATTGGATCAGAATCAGTGCAGTTTCTGCATTCGAAAGCGAAAGCAGAGGCGTGTCGAGCCGAGATTGATATCAATGGAGAAATCTGTTTTGGAAAGCGAATGGAAATTGTCAATTGGGATGCATGAAAAATTAAGTAAGAGCCTTGCATCTACGAGGCTTAGAAAAGAAAAGTCGAATTTCAAGAATACGGTTTTCCATAAAAGCGTCGTTTGTCGTTCTTTTGGTGTCCCTTGGATCGCTGAGGACACTTGACTCGCTTCCCTTGTGAACGAATCAGCACTTCAGCCAAGGACACGCCCACTCGAATCATGAATAAAAGACGGATGTGCTGCGACGAGAACTATAACACAAATACAAATGCCTTTCCCTTGCAAAATAGCATTCAATTTTTAAAGAGGCTTGACATGCTCTTGGCTCATTATTAATTCTTGTATAAAATTCTTCATTATGAATTAGCACAAGTCAAACCATTTTCTAAATATTTTACAATTCTAATTTACTAAAAGCATTCATTCCGCCTGACGTCAATGTATTTCTTCTCAGAATAACTTTTTTGGCTCAAACAATGCGGTCTAAAAATATTTGCTACTTTCTCCCATTTAATAAATTTTTGAAGGTTACTATTTTGGGAATTTTGGTTCCATCTTCTTGCATTATTTTGAAGTTTGGTGTATTTTTTTTTACAGGTTTTCTCATGTAAACTAACTCACTTCATACGGAAAGGAGTCTTCTAACAAATTTTGACAGTTTTAATGAAAATTATGACCGCTTCACTTGCCAGCGAAGAGGTGGAGAAGTGGCTGGATCAAAACACGCCATTTTTCCGGGACTATTTTCTAAAGAAGGTAATTTTGTTCAACTTTCAAGATTTTAAATGTTGGATGACAAATTCGGCTATATTATTTTAAAAAAAAGTGAGTCTATAGCCCCGTCTCTCAGTCATCCATATTCTGGTAGCATTTGGAGAAAAGAAAGCCAATACAACTGTATAATTTTACTTTCACCCTGGAATACTAATAGGGCGATCTCCTGCTCGTGAATCACTGGTTGACGGATCACGGATTTCTCGTAATTCGTGACAGTAGCACAATTATACCGATTCCACGGTCTCCAGAATTCCTTGGTCCAAATTCATCGTCACTGAATCCCTGCGACTATCGACTCACTCCTTCCCAGTCTTCTTCTAGAAGAGCCTCCGGGACTTCAATTGGCTCTGGCACGGCGTCACCGTTGTCACCGCCAGGAGACCGTGCTCACGACTTCCCCGACGATGACTCCTTGGGTAAGTTTAAAGGTCACAAGGAAGGGAGATGCGATTAATGGGTGCGGTAGCGGTTAAGGCTTTTAACACACTCAGCAATATTCCGTTATTAACCTGGTTTTGAGCTTATTTAAATGTTCGTTTCGTCGAGAACAAAACTTTTATGATTTTAATAAGTAATTTCCAAAGATGCTATGTATGGCATGTTTTGATGAAAATTGAGAAGGTTACTGGAGATCTGCAGTTACTTTTTTGGATTAAGGCGAAGATGCAAATTTCGGAATTTTTGAGAAGCTGCGAAGGCGCTAGGGATTTTGTTTCATGCACTCCTTTCTTGTCTTGAAATATTAAGGGAAGAGATAATGAACTTCCGCCATTTCCAGTCAAGTGGACAAACTGTGTGGGCCTGGAAGGGATCATATTTACGAACTTGAGAAGACTTCCGTTGACGTCAGGGCCCTTGCGTGTCTTTTGTATTTTTTAGATTAGCGCGCGTCTTGAGAGTAATGCATGGGAGGGTTGGATCTACGGAGAAAGTTCACTTTCTCTTCCTCTATCCGCCAGCAATTAAGAGCTGAGAGAGACTGTAGGAGATTAAATAAATCAGAAGCAATTACCCGTTACAAAAGAAAGGTGCGGGAGGGGTGGGACATGGCTTCGGTCGGTTAGCTTTCACTCTCCTTCAATGAATCAAAGCCTCCTTTCCGAAAGCCGTAACGGTGAAAGTGGTGAAAGTTTTCGAAGGTCTCAGCAGGCGGTTTTGAAGAGCCTTTTCTTTGATTTTTGGTTTGCTTTTCCCTTCCTTAGGCTCCACTTCACATCGTCGATCAAATTCCAAGCGATGCCTACGGAATGACTTTGCTCGTGCCAAGAGTCGCAGCGTCTTCCAGACGCAGGATGGGTCCTCCAGCCCCAATTCTCCAGGATTTTTGCCCAACTCTGCCTCGAGACGCTCCAGCCTTAAAGAGATGAGAAAGTACACTTCACTTCCACCAAACTCCATCAATATCCTCTCATTTCTCATTGAGTCCAAGGTAACAATTTATAACAACTTTCACCCAATTTAAAATAGGTTAAATTTTTAAGTGGATTTGGTTTGAAAGAAATTAGGCTGCAACTTTTCTTTGGGATTTTCCGACTCCCCGGTGGATAGGTTTCTGAAGGCCAGAAAAAAAAATCAAAAATCTTTCAAACAATTTTTTTCCCAAATTAAAATTCCATGGTTTCTCGAGATGCTTCTCATGAAAACTTCCATAGAATTCAAAAGTAATTTAAATTAAAGAAAGTAGTAATGCGTTAAAAATTCAGCATAATTTGTAACTTCAAACTTGAAAGCTTACCTTAAGTTTCTTATTAAAATTAAAACTTCATAATTCACTCCTACCAACATTTCTGATATTCATTTGGCTAAATAAAAATGACGCTTTCGTCATCTTTGTTCGTATTAAATCGTAATAAAATAGTAATAATATTCGATTTTATTTTTAATACTAATTATAAATTTATTGATATAAATGTATTGTTTATGAAGGCGGCTTTGTAATAGCACCTTGCCTAAATCAACGATTTTACAAAGCTGTGCTAGAAATCAATCTGCTTTTATTTTCTAAAAGTTGAGTGAATCACATCTACAAAAAGTTGATCTTTACTGAACCTACAGCGCTCGTTAATTTTAATAAAGCTTATTAGTTTTCTAATTCTTGAACGCACCTAGGTTAAGCTTCCGAGGTACGCTTCCAAAAATCTGGAGATCAAGCGTGAGCTGCGTAACCTGGATGAACGGGCCTTTTTCCTGGACGCAGTCAAAGACATTGCCAATGACCTCAACTTGAAGAGCTTAACTACGAAAATTACGGAAAACTTGACAGTGTTGCTGGACGCTGAGGTTGCGTCACTGTTTCTCGTTGAAGGGCCCAAAGGAAAACAAACTCTAGTCTCAAAGGCAAGCTTTTAGGGGAAAACTAATTCAAAAACTTTTGAAATGAAAACAAAAACTTTGCGGAGAATCAACATCATCTTCCTCAGAGTCAAATTCAGACAAATGTTACTTCTAATTGCTTAGAGATGCGTTAAAGGTGAAAGTTTGGGTTTCCAGGTGTTCGACGTTCCTTGCGGTGCCAATATACTGCCGTCTCAGACAGATAGAAACGCAGTACAAATTCCATGGGGAAAAGGCAGCATCCTGGGATGGGTTGCTGAAACGGGAGAAAGCGTCAACTTGCAAGTTGCGGACGAGGTAACTTTCTCCTTTCGCTCGTATTTTACGACTTACTTTAAAATTCTCCGTCGCGCTTTGTCAGGAGGTAGAAATGATTGTTTCATTTGATTTGGTACCTTCTTTAACAAAAATACACAGTGTTCATGCATTTGCCTTTCTTTGTGCTTCTGTATGTGAATGAAACTTTTTGGTGCGACTTTCTGTGTAAATCTTATAGTAGTAACTCTTACATTTTCTAAAAACAAAGTTGTCAATCTTTTAGGACCCGCGCTACAATGATGGAGTGGATCGCATTTTGAATCAACACACAGATTCCCTCCTTTGTATGGCAGTTCGCAGTGCGGCTGACGAGGAAGTGATTGCTGTTGCTCAAGTTGTGAATAAGAATCCTTGCCTCGACTATGGCTGTTTTAATAGAGAAGACGAAAAGGTACGATAGCATTAGCGTAATTAAAGTACAATTAAAAGTTTAATAATGGTACAGTAATTTGGAATGGAGGTTTAAGAGCGTTGAAACTTGAAATCCTGTTCGAATAGTTCGACTGAACTTTCTCCAAACACTTATTGTTTTGCATAAAGAGTTTTCCAGCTTATTAAAAAAATATTTCTTGTTCCGTAAAAATTACAGATACAATGCCTATAACAAGTCTAGAGTAAATAATATTACTAAAAGCTGGATTTGATGATCAAATTACTTTATTTTTTCTGCTTATTATTGTTTCACTCTCATTGTCAAAAGTATTACAAAAAATTCTAAAAAATAAATTCTTCCTTGTTTCGAAGAAAACTTTACTTCTTTCTTTTAAATTAAGGCGAATGCATTTACAAAGGAAGCACAGAATAAAAACTTTCTTTTTTGCGTTTTTTCTCGTTAGAAGTTGCTGACAAGAAAAATGGTGGTAAAGGCAGATGCGCAAACTTTAGATATGGCTGACTCTGTTTATTATCAATTTCCTCGTAAACAACATCTTAGATTGTAATTTTGCAAAGCAAATTGTCCGCTTTCATGATCATAAGCGCTCCACTTGCCTTAACTCAACTTTCTCTTCAAAAGAGAAAGCTAAGATGGTATTTCGCTGGGAGCTGAAGAATGTGAATTCAAGGAGAAAAGTAGATGGAACAGCATTTAGTTCTTATCTTGATAGGGAAGCAGCTTGAAATGTTTTTAATATGGGATGCAGGCTGTAACGGAATTCATACAAAGTTTACAAAGTCACCTGGCCGCGGTAGCTGATCAAGGCAATTTCAGCAGCTGGAAAACCCCTTTCGGCACCTAATTCAAACTGAAAAAAATAAAGACCACATCAAAGGCCCCTTCAGAAAGCGCTTTGATTATTCACAAACTTTCTAATTTCCACACTTCATAGCACTGCATTAGCTAAGCGCAAAACATAAAGTTATTTTAATAATAGAGGTGGAAAACTTTTGGTGGAAAAACTGGATAATATTACAGAAGGTTGTTGACATTAATTTGCTAAATGACTTAGTGGTTTGAGCTTTCACTTGTAAAAATACTCAACCCTATATTAACGGCATAATAAACCTCGTAAATAATCAAACGCTTTTACATTCAAAGCACCTGAGCGAATATAACCCGCCTCCAGAAGCACTTAAGTCAACAATTCATGTCGATTGTCACGCAAAATGAACGTAGAACCATTGATTGTCATGTTTGGTAAAGAAAAATATTTCCGTGAAAAAATGTCCTAAAAGAATAGGCACTGGGAATTTCATACTGAATAATTCTAAACTTCCAAAACGCACTGTATTGAAATGATATTTTAAAGATTTAAAATTGTTCTCACAAGACTGAATTGTAGTAACAACATGATTAAAATGTGCGACATAAAATAATTAAATTTTATTTTTTCTTAGCTGCTGGAAACCTATTTGCAATTTGTTGGAATAGCCATAACCAATGCTCAGATAATGGAAGCAACAAGAAGAGAATATGAGAGAAACAGGGTAAGTTCTTATTTTTTATTTTTTATTTTTTCAAAATTCTTAGTAATCTTTGACGCAATCTCTGATTTTCTAATTTTGTCCCTGTTGAGAAGTTGTCTTTGCTTCAGCTTGTAATCCATATTTTTTCTAAACAGAATCTCTTGGAAGTCGTTCATGATTTATTTGAAGAGCAGACTTCCCTAGAGAAAGTAATCCTCAAAATAATGCAACGAGCTCAGCGCCTTTTGAAATGCGAGAAAGCGGCAGTGCTTCTGCTGGATGAAAATTCGAGTCAGGTAAAAGATGATCCGCTGATTTCTCTTACAAGAAAAGAAGATTTATGCACCAAAGACGGCTTGAATATCAGAACGCAAATAATTAGTTACGCTAAATTTGATACCTTCCATTTTTAAAGGAACTCGTCTTTTCGAAATTGTTCGAGCTCAACTCTACAACCAACAACAGAAACCACAATGATCCATTAATGTCTGCCAGGTAAAATGCCACTGATTTGAAAAAATATCAAGGTTTCACCTTTCTCAGGATGTGTTTCGTTGTAGCGTCATTGAATTCAGTGACATAGTTGCCTCCTCCGAAAATTCCAAATCTCCCGGCAAAGGTCAAATTTCGTCAAATCTTCTCAAACTCGCCGAACAGGTAGCAGGTACTGGGGAAGTAATTAACGTTGCCGAAACAGTAGAGGTAGAGAGAGGCTGCAACGGCAACTTGAAGTCCCTCCTTGTAATGCCCATAAGAAACAGGCACGCCGAAATCATAGGTTGGGAAATGGTTTTTCAAATCGTGCTTTAAAACTTCTATTTCATAGTTTGTCCTAATTTTGAAACTTTTTTTTATTCTCGAAATGCCTCACCAGGAGTTGCAACCATTATAAACAAGCTGAGTGGCATGCCTTTTAATGACCATGATGAACAACTCTTTGAGGTAAATTAGCCTTTGTAGAACTAATTAAATTTTACCACAAAATCCGCTAGCCACAAGCACTCATTTTTTATCCAGGTCTTTTAAACAACTTTCTCCAAACTACTTTCTCTTTTTTACCACACAATAATAAAAAGTTTTTGCATTTTGTGGTAAAAACCGTAACAGCTCCTCTAATGATGCTTCTGTTATATTGCCAACTTTCTCTTTTTTCTTTCCCGGAGGCTTTCACAATATTTTGCGGACTTGGTATCAACAATACGCTCACTTATGGAGAACTGGAGATGGCCATAGCTCGACAAAAAGTTGCCATTGAGGTACAAAGAAAAATCCAAATATCAATTTGCAATTTGTGTAAGGCCTTCGATTTTTGATATCCAAATTTCAGTTACAAGGTATCTAAATATTTAAGACTCGTGCTTTCAATTTTGATCTCCAAGTCCAATGTGAATCACTACAAATTCAGGCAATTTCCATTTCTTATTGACTACGCATTTTGATGCAGTGAAAAGATTTGAATTAAAAAGAGGAAACTTTGACATTTTGGAATTCTGTAAAACCCACCTTTCTTTTATGGTTTACTTTTGACATTTTGAAAAGAAAAAAGTTTTAAAGTTTTAATTGGTTTTGATTCTTTTTCATGCTAAAGGTTCTCTCGTACCATGCGACTGCTCCCGCAAAAGAAGTGGAGGCAATTTTGGTAAGGGGGGTTTTGGTGTGATTAATTTAAGTGAAAGCGACTCTTACTGTGATTAATTAAATGTCTTTAATTTCTTTAATCTGAGTTTGATTGCTTTCGGGGTGGTCTTTGTTCAGAGGCGTGAAATTCCGGCTGTTGATGACTGGAAGCTCAGTTCTCTGTCTTTTGATGACTTTTCTCTGAATTGTGATGAAATGGTGATGGCGTCTGTGAGGATGTTCTTGGACTTGGGGCTTGTCTCTCGTTTCAAAATTGATTACGGGGTGAGTACAAGGGAAAAGTGAAAGTTTTTTAACTTTCACTTTTAAAAAAAGCCCACTGAACTCCAACTTTTGTAGTATTGAGACCCATTCCCAAAGCTCCTTCGTCCAAAGTGTCAAGTCCAACGAGAATAAGTTCTTATCCCGACACTACAGAATTTAAGCCGAATGCAATCCCAGTAGTTTCCTTAAAGCCAAAAATGTAGCCAAAAACTATTTCTATGGAAAGTAATTCCATATAACTTCCAATTGAAAGTTGTTTTCTACTTCTTCCACTATTGATTAACCCTCTGCCACGTACAGTTTTGAAAAAATAAGCTGTAAAGAAAACGGCAAACTTTCTTTTTTTGTATTCGTGCAGAAATGCTATGCAAAACGTCTTATGCGTAACGTTTGAAAGAAATTGAAATACTTGCTATTTTTTCAGACCTTGGTTCGTTGGTTGCTCACAGTACAGAAAAATTACCGTACAGTTCCATATCATAACTGGAGGCATGCATTCAACGTTGCCCAAGTCATGTTCGCAATTTTAACGGTAAGCAAAAAATATTTACCTAATTGGTAAGTTCCTCGGCGAAATATCATTTTGCAAGTTTTCAATAGATTTTATTTAATACTAATATTAATTACTAATAATAATTTAGTAGAAATGAAGATCGCTTCGAAAAAACAGCTGTATTAAACTCGACCCTGTAATTCAAAATTTAAATAGGCGGATGAACCGAAAAACAAAATCGTACTAGGGCTTAGCACAAATATTAATTTTCAGTTTTGGACATGAAAAACTATTTTACTGTGTTGAAGTGTGCTGACTTTTATTAAAAATACTATTCTTAGAATTTCTGCTTGACTTAATTATTTGAAACTTCGCGGTAGTGTTATAAGTGCTAGCACATTGTTTGCCATTGAACTGCATTTCCTTTTCACTTTTCCAGACTTGCGAGATGAAAGAGACGTTTACAGAGCTTGAAGTGTTTGCCATGTTCGTGGCTTGTCTCTGTCACGACCTAGACCACCGGGGAACGAATAATTCCTTCCAAGCAAAGTAAGTCTTAGCTAAATACTCTGCTCTGGAGAAAGTTGCTTTTAACGCTCGAGAGCTGGAGAAAGTGGAGAAAGTTAGCTTCAGCTCCTCAGGAGTCTCCATCATTTATTTTCCAATGCATCTCCATTTCCTCCCACACTCTCACCACGACTTTCACCATAACAATTAACTCTGCGAGACTCGACTTCGGGATTCTGGACCACTTGAGCTGAGTCCATGGAAAAGCACAATAAAATAGCTGATAGGAAAGTACTAAATAAAATATACTACATATTACAACTTAACCTAAACCTCGAAACCCAGAGGAATTGAATGGAGCAGATGGAGAAAGTCTTGAAGGAAATTGGGTCTTGATAAGAGAAAGCAAATAAAGGGTCGGATTCCAAGGGAGAAGAAAAGGCTTGTCCCAAATGTCTGTCTCGCGCCTTTGATTTCTATAAAGGAATAATAGAAGCTGGACAAAAATGGAGAAAGTCGGGAACATTGATCTGGAGATTTCTTTTCAATCACCGACATTCGGATTTTGAAAGAAATCGAATAGAAATGGAAACAGATTTTGTCACGTTCAGCGTCGGAACAAAATGCTTAAAAAATATGCTTAGCAATGTAATCGACCAGTCAATCTAAAATAATCTCTCTAGTATTAAATTTTGTTTAGTTTTAAATCAAAAGTGAAAGTCATAGAAAGCAATCAGAGCTAACATTCTCTGGAAATTTTTTTACAAAAATTTATGCTCTGAGAGCCTGCTTTCAGCAGGAGAAACGTGTCCGAAGGCAAGGGAAGGACGATTAATGTTTAGAGATTCTGTTCAGGGATTTTTGTGGAGGAGAAAGTGTATGTAAAATTAATGATGACACATGAGGTTGGAGAGGACCTTGTAATTTTTTCTTCTTTTGAAAAACTGACAGGAAATAAAAGGGCCGCTAAGTGAAGCTGAACAATGGCGGGAGAGAAAGTGGGGAAGAGCTCTAGCTCTCCAAGCCTGTGTCAAACTACTTGAAAAAAATATACTATGAAATAGGGGAAAGCGCACTTTCTCCCTTTACTTCAAAGTGGTAGAAATTTTGTGGCATTTTGGGCTTTTTGGCCCCCCTCCAACATTAGCCTGACGCATCAGTGGATGTGAGATTAGGATGAAAAGGCATATGGCCAAAGGCTCAAATAAAGTAAAAAAAAAAGTGGTGAAAGTTCAACCTATTTCTCTGCTTCCCTGAGCAAAAGTTTGTCGAGGGAAAGTTTTCTTTTTTTGAAAGAAATTCTAAATATATTCAGACACCTTCCAAAATTGTCTCTGAGCGTAAACGGCAACCTATCTTTTGTTCTTGAGTAGCATTGAACGGCACACGCCTCCAAACTTTCTCCGATCAATCCTGGAGAAAGCCCAATATCTTTTATCTTTCGCCTCAAATGGCATTAAAAGTCACTTTCACCTCGCCGCAAATGAAATATTGAGAAAAGAAATGACTGGGGAATAAATTTCTCCATGCGTACTGTTGTGCTCAATGTAGGTAATTCAGGTCGGGAATTATTATATTGGTTTATTTTAAGTTCCTCAAAGCTTGCTCTTCGAACCGTCCTTTATTTATGATCAATATGTTAATGGAGGATTAATTTTATTAATTGTATTTATAATTCAAGGACTGGATCTGCACTGGCAATGCTTTATGGAACGCAGAATACGATGGAGCATCACCACTTCAACCACGCCGTTATGATTATCAATAGTGAGGTAGGCTTGCTCAAGAGTCCTTAACCCTTTCATCTGCCCTCGTTTAAATTTTAATTGAAAGGGAATTAATTGGGAAGGACACGAAGCCTTTAAGTGTTGTGCTCGATTATAATTTCACATATTTTCAGGGACACAACATATTTTCGGGGCTGGGATCCGAAAACTATTCGAGAGTTATGAACGTTCTGAAACAGTGTATTTTGGCCACAGATCTCACGGTATATTTCAAGTAAGTTTGAGCAATATTTTAAGAATTCCAAACAATAACTCACACATGCTTATCATAACTATGGTATAGGCATTTATTACCATTTTCGGGAATACTTTAAAAATACCTCATTTTAATAATCACATATTGGAATTCTATCTCTATTGTTTTAAATAAATTTGACACGTCTTCCATTTAAAACTCTTTTCCTTATACCGTGAGGACCACGGAAAAGGATACACCCCGATTAGTTTCCAAGGAAATATTGGCAAATGTTACCTGATCATGGTGGGCTAATTATGACTAATATTTTTGAGATAAAATTTTTCTGAATGATTTTCCGAGTTAATTGAAGCAAATTCGCTCTTTTCTAACTTGAGGATTTTTCTTTAAAAGTTATTTAAGCACTCGGTCACCAGACCTAAACCCCTTGGACTTTTCTTATTGGGCAATTATTAGAAACGAAGATTCGCCTAACTCAATTGCTCATCTGAAGCAGAAGATCATTGACGCCTTTGGGAACTTAGATCAAACAATTTTCAAGAATTGTCA